>UCOM01000963.1:0-55100 GCA_900474385.1 Ormyrus pomaceus
CAAAGATATTCAAAGAAATGTGATTTTGGGGGTGAACTTTAAGGGTGGTTTTCACCCTATTAAAGTGCATATCAGCCGATAAAAAAAAATACGTGTCTTTTATTTTTCGATTAGCTACAACATATCCAAATTTGAGCGGAATTGGAGGCGGAGGGTTGGAGAGGTTTCCTTGTAAGTGAGACGAATAGCGATCGCAAATAATTTGTTTTCACAATTCTACAAAAGCTTGGCTTCAGCATTCGACGTCACCATTCTGGGCATGTGTACAGAAATTGCGCCCCGCGCAATACGTCTCATCGGCGCGTCATCGAAAACGGTCTCTCGCCGCTATATATCTTCGATCTCAGCGCGCGAGTTTCTCTCCCCGCGGCGGCGAGAAAGGAAGAAAGAAAGAAAGAAAGAAAAAAACAATCCTCCGGCGATCTTCTCTCTCTTATGCAAAGTCAGCGGCTGATTTGCATGGAGCTACCGTTCGCAGCTGCCCCGAAAAATCGCTGGAGAGTCGCGCAGGTTTTCCCAGACCCCCCGCGACGGCCGAGGGGTCGCAAGGTGGATCGCCGCAACGGAAGGGTTGGGAGCTGCGAGTCGAGACACCGAGTCTCTTTTATAGACAATGGATTTTTCCCTCTTCGGATTTTATCTCTCTCTCTCTCTCTCTCTCTCTCTTTCTCGGAGTAAAGCGATCAAATTAATAAACTAAAATAGTAAGAAGGTCATTTCGTTTTGCTTTTTTCGTAGTGTCATTTTTTAACTTGTTCTTTCATAATCTATAATGTTAGGTTCATTTATTGCCATCTAGAAATGCAGGACAAAAAGTAAAAGAAAAAAAAAACAGTTCTTTTGCCCGTCCTCCATTGCACTTTTGCAGTAGGAATAAAGTAAGAAATTTAAAGAATATATTCTGCCGGAAAAGCACAAGTACACCGGAGCGAGAAAAAATTAAAGAGCCAAAGTTGAAAATCAAGATAAAACGACGAAGACGGGGCCAGAGGAGCCGAGATAAAGTCGACGCGGCGAGCTCGAGCGAAAAGCAGAACAAAAAACAGAGACCGCGAAGGGAGCGAAGGTAAATAAAGAAGAAGATCGAGCGGAGGCTCCTTCCATTCTAATGCAGGTTAATTTCGCGAGCTTTGTGTCCGGCGTATAGCCGATTCCGCGCGCTGAGATGATTTGTTTACTTTTTTTTTTATTCCGGGCGACGATAGGCGCGCTTTCCCGCGCTGGTTTGAATTATGGCGTCTGTAACGAAGCACCGGAGTTTAAAGGCCCTGTTTCGAGAGTCATTTGAATAATATTTAGGAGTCGCACGAGCAGGCTCGAATGTTTTATTTGCTTTTCGGACCTCGGCTTTGTTTGTTCTTTGCATTATTTGGCTACTAAGGTTCACTTATTTTTTTGTTGTTCGCCGAACAAATGATTTATTGAATCTGGCATTTAACGCGTCGCATTAGCATGCTAATCGATTCTCAATATTCTGTACAATTTCAAGCTGCAGTCAAATAAATATATTTCAATCTAAAAAATCCAAACCGCCGATAATTCACTCCAACCCTTTTCCACTTAACGCTCGATCGTATTCCCGCCGTACATATTAAGCGACGCACTATCGCTTATCGGCGAGTCGGCGGGATCGAGCGTAAACAAAACTAAAAAGATCGTACGATCGGGGCCGATCGGACCATCGATGAAAAAAAGGCGAAAAAAAAAGAACACCGGAGACTCTCGGCCGAGAGCTAAGAAAAGAGAGACGGAAAGCATCGGGCGAGAGTAACCGGTCGGCTCTTCCCACGGTACCGCCGGACCGGTCAGCGCAGATGACACGAAACTCGCACACGTGTCCATCACCTGCTGCTGCCGAGCGAGCCTCTCGGGCGGCCTGGAAGGGTTGACCGGGAGATTCGCAGGGGGTCTCCTCTCGACACCTCTCGGTTTCGTCGAGCGTCAGCAGCCCGGAGAGGAGCTGATTTAAACCGCACGCAACACTTTAGACTGGCCGCTTGGAACTCGGCGCGGACTTGAACTCTAATGGGGATTTGCTGCGATAAGGCTTCAGTGTTATTTTGTACGAACTTCAGGGGTGGACGGGTGATTCGTCGCGAGGGATTGTCGAATCGTTGAGTCTTACCGTAGCGTACGTCGATTTTGCTAGAGCGTCGTTCAAGGATGGCAGGGAGTCCGGAAAGACGTCTCGATGATTTTGCAGATCCCTTCGATCGCGCTGAAACAGATACGTCGTTAATTAGTTGGAAGAAGGTTTTTTAATTTACAGAATATATGCAAATTGGGTATAGAGATTAAGAGCGATTCGTAAATATAGTCATTAACAAAAAGTGATCCAAAAGGCGATTCAATCGATTACCTGGGGGAAATTGACTGACTAACGAGACGAGGAGACAAGTGAAACTATAAATTCATAAATCCATCGATTTCAAAAATTGAATTTATAATTCGTACATTCATAAATCATTCATAATTATACGTACAGCGTTTATTGGATTGATTAGTCGGCTGGAATTTTTATATAGGGAAACGGGAAGAAAAGGAATTTAATTTATGTACATTGAAAAATCAAGAGGAGTGGATTGAAAGGAAGTGATATTTTACAGCAAAATATCTTCTCTTCATTCTTGCGTAAATCGTTAAAGAAAAACTTGGATAGCGTCAAATCTGCTTTGCATTAATTAACTTTATTAAATAAATAATAGCAGAAGAAATTGCTAATACTTCCTGATTTTAAATTAACGATTTACTGATTTTTATATCGACAGTTTTCTATTAAATATGCTTAAAGCATCAAAATTAATACGGTACATTGATAAAAAAAAAGAAAAAGAAAAAAAAAACAGCGTTCCAAATAAAATCCCAAAAGCGCTCGACAATAGATTCAGCGCGCGAGAAAAGTTGGAAAGTGCAGTGCCCGAGAGGCCAAGAGGCGGAGATAGCCGCGGCATAGCGTGCAAAGTATGCGCCAGCGCGGGGACTCGACGCGAACACGCGAAATTAGCATACCAGGGGAGGACGAGTCGGGGGGAAAAAAAATGCGAGATCGCTTATACACCAGGTTTTTCCGTGGACGATCGGTGCAAGAGCGTTGTGTGCGTGATGCTCCTTCGCGACGACGCCTTTTCCTCCGCGCTCCATTTGACGCTCGGCTCTTCGTCTCTGGCCCCTTGCACCTGACCGGCTACCGACGACCGCAGCGTTTTCGGGATCGGTCCTTTCAACTCGTAAGTGCCTGATAAAGTGCAGCGAAAGTATATGTGTACGGGCGTGCAGGGAATTTTAGCGCAAGCTCGGCCTGCGCAGCGAATGCGCGCTGGATTAGGCTTACTTTACGAACGAACGGACAACTTTCTTCCTGGTTCCCTTATCGTTTGCAAAATGCAAACGAGTATCCTCAAGTTTAAGAGCTTGTTCCTTCGATTCTCGAAATTTTCTGTAATGTAAGTCACTTGCAAAAAAGAAAAACTACCTCCCAAAATGCACGTTTCTCATTACACATAGTACAAGCTTCTTATACCGTATTACCTGTAACATCGCGAGCTCCTCTTTAATCGGCGAGGAATGAAGTTTCGCTCCGAATGGTAGTCCCCTGGCAAAAAGCTGGTGTTATATCCTTCCCATAAATTAATCGGGGCACTCGGCGCGTTTCCAAAAAAAATCTCGGGGGCCGGCCTCCCTCCTCGGACTCGTAGATTTCGCCGAGTCTCGCTCGCGTGCCGCGAGCGGCCGTTATCTGCCGCGGCGCGGGTTCCGGCGCGCGCCGCGTGTCGAACGCGGAAAGGCTTTTACGCGCCTTCGGCCGGAGGAAAAAGGCTGCCGCGTTAATGCCTTGTTAACCATATAGCGAGGTGCGCGCGCGCGCTTTTCGGAGGAGTGCGCGTGCGCGCGCCGGCTTGTGTTGCGCGAGGGCGGAAAAGAAAAAAAAGCAGAATCAGCGGAGGAATGCGGGCAACGGCCTTCCGTTTTCTGATGGATTATACTTCGGCGGGGCGGAGATTTTGGGGCGCGGCGAAGCAACAGTTATTTTTCTATCGCGTGTATATCGGAATTGTGAAGAAGGTAAATTGGATATGAAGGAGGTTTATAAAGCGTAATTGTTTCGATCGCATTTTTGCACGATTTTTGCATTAAACCGAAGACGCACATTGTAAGTTTTTAATCTTATATGTTTGTTCATTAATGAATTAAATGCCCATTGTACATACTTTAGATATTCGTGGTAAAATTGATACAGTATACTCCTGCCTCTTATACATAATAGTGCCGCGGTTTTCTCATTTTATGTCCATTTATGGCTTACCGGAGTAAAAGAGATGCAACGCGGCACTATTGAGAGGGAGGAGTGTATAATTACAGAATATTACGCTAGTATTCTTATATACACAAAATTCCTTATGCCAACCGATGTCCACTTAAGATCCAATCAGATTTGACACATAATACTTGAATCTTCTGCCTGTTTAACACCTGTAATTATTACAGTAGATTCTATATGTTTTAGAGCTGAAATGTTTTAGAAGATATTTAGAATCTGGCTTTTAAATACCTCCACTATAACGTTTTAAATTATTATGACAAAATGTACGTGTCCACAGTCATTTCAAATTTTATTTTCAATTATAAATCCATCTAATAAGAACCGTTTGCCAATGCAGCCCAATAAAGCCACCCTTCGAAACGAGCATTTAAACACTGAAATAAAAAAAAAGCGCGACTTTCCTTACCTGCATAGCAGAAAAAAGGAGAGAGAGCAGGCAGGCAGGAGGTTCGCATAAAACGCCTCTGCGCGGATCGCTGCGTCGTCGTACGGTCAGGCCTGCACGCGAGTCCGCGTCGCAGCCCTTCCAGCCTGGAGTGCAGCGCGCGCGCGTGCGGTCTCTCCCCCCACCCTCCCGGCCCGCCGCGGCCGCGACGTTAGAGCGGGCGTTAGAGCGAGGCCATTGGCTCCCCGGCGGCGAGCAGGGCCGGCATGGGCGTAGCGCGACGGGGAGAGAGCAAGACTCCCCCTCCCCGCCGCGACTAGTTCACTGATCTAATAATAACGGAGCTACGGGGAGAAGTGAAATTCGGTGGACTTGCCGGTCCCCCCACCCCGAAAGAGAGGGTGGCTTTGTAACAGGGGAAGATGGAGACTTTACTTTTGTCAGTTTACCGTCCTAGTCGGCGTGGGATCAACGTTCAAAGTAATGGTCGAGTGAAGGATTATTGTTCGTTTGTTCGTTGCCTGATTTATAAGTTGACATTTTTTTGTTTACTCGGACGAGCGGAATTTATTGGTTCGTAAGGTAAATGAGCTTTAGCTATTTTCTGGTAATGGATTTTTTGTTTTACTATTATGCCATTTCTTTGACTTGACTTAAGGTGGTTAAATAATTAAAATAATGTATATTATATTTTTCTTAGACTTGATAATCTCAATAAAAATATATGTAAAATAAGTCCACTTTATGCAACGAAAAAAAATGTTTTGAATCAATTTTGAGCATCGAAAGTGCAGATATTAATTTTAAACAGTGTCGAAAAGAAAATCTCTTTTATTTTATTTAAATTTTAGATGCTATATTGATGTGTACAACAAAGTATTGGTGTAAGAACAATTCCGTTTTACGTAGCACCCATTATTGATATTCGAAATTCTCCATCGGTTATACCTCTATATGAAATTATTTAAGGAAGAAAACGAGCACCTGATGTACCTAAAATCCGATGATAAACAAAAGAGATTTCAATGTTTTATCGACATTTTTAAAATTAACAATATATGCATGCTTATGGTGCTAAAATTTGGTTCAAAATATTTCGTTTCGTTGCATAAAGCGTTCTTTACATATATTTTTACTGATGTTATGAAGTCTTAGCAAAATGTAGCAAAATTATTTTCTAAACTTCATATAAGAGCGTTAAAAACTACCACTTAAAATCAATGAATCATGCATATTTAAAGCCGCTAAATGTCATTGGTAAGTACAGCCGAGATACCGCGAATGAACAAGTGAACATTTTTGGCGAAATTTAAACGTTTTACTTTTGAGTTTACAATTTGGTCTCGATAGTCTTCGATAAAAAATGCAAGACGAAGGAGCAAAGTAGCAGAAAAGTTGCGATGCAGAACGAAGAGGAAGAGAAAGAGGAGGTCAGAAAAACTGCAGCCGATTAAAGAAAATAAATGCGAAAGAAAAAAAAAAAGAAAGGGAAACGAAGTCGAAGAGCTTGAGAAGCGGAGAGCCGCAAAAGTATTTTTAACTGAATCTTGGGATTTTTAATTAAAATTTTCCCGGCCTCCCGAGCCAGAAACTTGTTATCTTATAAATCCTCAAGATATATGCGGTTAAGCTGCGCGTACACTTCTCAAAGTAAGCTCGCCAGGCGAGAGGAGGAATTCAAAAACATGACCAAAACCAAAATTCTCTCCGCCGCTTATATACCTCTCATTCATTCTAATACTCCTCTAGGCGCTCGGCGCGGAGCAACAACCGCTTAAAAGCGAGAGAGAGAGAGAGAGAGAAAAAAGGGCGCAGAAAAAAAAGACGGAGGCTTTGCGTACGAGAGCGAGCGAAAGCGAGAGAAAAAAGGGATCAAAAACCCGGACTGCTCGCTCGCAATAGAGCGAGAGAAAGAAGTCGCGGCGATGCAGCGCGCCAGAGAGAGAGAGAGAGAGAGAGAGAGAGAGGGAGAGGATCGCGAAGCTGCCGAACGGGTCCCAAACCAGCAGCTCTCTCTCCCTCGTCTGCGCGCGCGCGCGAAAGAGAGAGAGAGAGAGAGAGAGAAGGGCCCCTCGCTGCTCTGGACCCAGCCTCAGCGCCGGCTCGGGGCCTTTACCTCAGTCGATCGCCGTCGTTCTTCAGAACAAGGCCGGGGCCTCGCGATCTGCTTTCGCGCTCCGCGAGCGACCAGTGGCTCGACTTCGCTCGAATGCTTCTCGTATATATGCCGTTTGCCCGTGTGTCGAACTCTGGCCGCGGACCTCGGGTAGACTGTGCTTTGAATATCAGCTGCTCGACGGCCAAGTGTCCGAAATTCTCGCGGGTCGGACTCTGGATAGCGAGCTCCTGGCGAAGCTCTGCGCGAGACTGCCTTTGAAAAAATCGTCAGTGGTGAAATCGGGCGGTGTGCCGGGATGCGCCGCCGAGGTATCTAACGCTGTACCCAGCTGCCGAGCAGCGCAAAAAGCGGCGCAGGAAGCGTGTGGTCGAATCCGCGCGCTTGATGGATCGTGCCTCGGCCGCGATCCGACGCAGCTTCTCCGAGCGCCGCGGACGATCATAAAAGATCGATCGCCTGGCTCTCTCGTTTCCTCGCGCGTTTTTCTCGAGCCTCGACAAGCTCGATCTCTCCCGCTCTCTCTCTCTCTCTCCACCTCGGGGGAAAAAGAGGCGAGAGCCGCGCAGCGCTGGAAATTCCCTCACCGGCGCGAGTGCGGCGGCCTACGTTGGAATTCCTGGGCGACGGCGCGAGCAGGACGTGACGGGCCAGCTGACTCCTCTCTCGGGGGAGGCCAAACAGTGCGTCGCGACGATGCTTTGGCGGGGGGAGAGGTGCGGACGCCGAGAGCGTTAACGACGAGGATTTTAAGTGAGGACGAGCCGCGAGCACCGGAGACATCGACGACTGGACGCAGAGGGCTGAGTGTTGGCGCGGCGAATTTGACGGCATGCGCGGTAAGTGCCCGAACTGCTGGCTCCTCTTTGCTTTGAGAGAATCGTCGCTCGGTCTTATTACAAGTTGCGAGTGTAGCGCTTGGATGGCTGATGAGTAAACGACGCTTGAGATTTGTACTATTTTCGACGGTCACTTTTACAATTATTTATACAATTGGAGGTAATCGGTGCAATTTTTTGATCGATATGTTACTCGCAAAATTTGCTGATCTTACGACGTTGATTTATTTTTGTCGTCGGCGATAAATCAATAACATCGCCGCGCGTCAGTTGACGCTTCATTGAAATACAGCCTTCTCATATTATAATTGATGCGACGCTCTAATGGATTCCGAGACCGATACAAGTTCTTGTCTATCTGACGGACAGCCGTAAGCCATCAAAAATTCAAAACGCTCCGCTGACTGACATTTTCTCCGGCTCGAGCCTGCCTTCGCTCTTTACAAAATCACGATCTGGTCCCCCGAATTTTTTACCATTCATTTCGTCGATACGTCCGAAACTAGTTTTTAAATTAAATTCCCAGTGCACCCAGAAAAGGCAGATTACAGTCCACCGACACTCTCGAATTGTCCGGCGATGCGCGTCCTTCTCGAAAAACCGATCCAGAAGCAGTAAAGAATTGCTTCGAAGGGGGACGAAAGGAGGGAAAAATCGCGCCCGAACGAGAAGCGCGCCGGGGCGAATTGAAATGGGCGCAGAGAGAGAGAGAGAGAGAGAGAGAGAGGCGATATACATCGGATGAAAAGTCGAGCTGGCGTGACGGGCGTTCGGGGCGCGCGCACAATGCCGAACAGATGACTGGCGCGAGCCGCGGCGGGAGACAAATAATGAAAAGTCGCCGCTGGAATGATGGCTCGACGCCCACGCGGCAGCGAGCCCACGCACTCAATGCACCTTTAGGACCTGTCGCGATCCGCTCGAGCGACGACACAATGCCGAGCGGCCAAGATATGTATATATATATATATATATAAATCCGCGAGGAGAGCCCCGCGAAAATCCTGGAGCGCCGAGGCGCGCCGGGGGAATTTCTAAGCCTTCCGCTTTTTTGCGCCCCGCTCGAACAGTTGACTGGGGAAACGCCTGATTGGTTGCGCGCATCGCTTGACGATTCTTCGGAGGAACGTGCGTTCCTGAGCTTTTTTGAACAAGGTGCAGGATATAGGCAGGCGTACAGGTCTCGCGGTCCTGCGTATATAAATAGTACGCACGCGAAATCCAAACTCCCCGTTTTATCGCTCCTTTTCCCTCCAACGACTCGGTCTCTTCTTTGCCTCGCTTGGCTTGCGAACAAGGGCTCGCTTTTCAAAATTTCAAGTGACTCTTTCAAAATAGCCGTCCGTAATAGCCGTGCTAAGCCAGTCGGGATATTGGAGGGGAAGTATTGCACTTAATTGTGGGTTCGGATTAAAGATGCGGCGATCGAGATCTGCTTAAAGTCATTTGTTCGAAAATTGAGGTGTGCTTGTCTACTACATTATACAGTTCATACTATAAAATCGGCGAAACTATCACGAAAAGAAAGCAAAAAATAAAGATTTCCTCGATTGCTTCCTCGAAAGCGTCGTTTCTCATTCAGCAGCCTCGTACCTCTCCCCTCACAAGTCGCGTCAAACCTTTATACGTGCAACTTTAAAGCTCCCCTGCGCCAAATCCGCAGCAAATATTCCTTCAAAGAAATCAAAGTTACGGCTTCCCGGACCGGCAGCGTCTCGGCTCTCCGAGTCCCTGTAATTTACAAAGACGACCGACGTCGTTTCCAGCGCGAAGCCCAGATCAAAAACTTCGGTCACGTCGGCAGTCCCGCGCGCGCTCGCTACTCCGTACTTACGCGTAATGACAGCGAGCGCTATAACCCCGACGGCGCTCGGCGACAATGTATGCGCCGTCGATTGCGACCTGATTATAAATCGGACGAGTTCCCCTCCCCCTCTCCCCCCGTAATGGCAGCCTAAGCTTCCGGGAAGCGCGCTCTCGTTTGCCGGCGATCGCGAGATCGCTCCGCGAAATTCGATAACTCGCCGGTCTTTTGGCTTTTGGCCAGCAACCGATACGCCGAGAGCGACTACTTGGCTACCTGCTCCCGCGCGGTCAGTCGTTTTCCTCTCTCGCGAGGCGGACGGCCAGCGGGTAATTATGAAAATAAAGAAATTCAGGAGGGTTTAACGGCGGTGCTATTACGGGACGTAATTTTAGGTCTGCGGAGCTTGACGTTCGGCTTGATCGGCTCGGATTAAGTCCGCAGCCTCGACGACGAGCGAAATTTCAGCGATAAGTGACATCCCCCGCCGGTTTCTCTTAGCGGTGAAGCTATAACGGCAACTCGTTTCGATTCGAGACGGAAAACCGTCCTTTTTGTAATAAAGAACATTTTGTTTACTGTAGTTGAAATTGCTGCGAAAGCTGATACTACGACATTGACAGTCGCATGGAGCCTCGGGATCGTTAAAACCATAGCCGCGAGTTACGTCCGCGCGGTGAAAAAAAAAAAAGAATGCATTATACACAATGAGCTGCGAAACGGAAAAGCCCAAGGCTTTTCCTCTTTGCAGGTCGCTGAAAATATTCGCGGCGCGCGTAAATTTTACGCTCCCGCTTACCCAGGGATTCTTTTTGCTGGGCCGGGTTGACTTTTTGTCCCCCCCCCCCTCCGCCCCCGCTTATATTATATATAGAAAAGCCCCCGCGTCCGCGCGGCAGCGGCCAGGGCATAAACTGTCCGCGCGGCTATGAGCAGGCATTCCTTAACGGCACTAATAAATAATGTATCAAGAGCGCTGAAAATTATTTATTAGTTGGTCGCCATCGATTTTCAAGAAGCAGTTGTAAATGCAAATTCGCGCGCTCGCCGCGGGTTCCGTTACGATCTCCGCGGCGCGGGGCGTTGCGTGGGGTTCTGATGCAACATCGCTCGATACGCCGATCAGAAATATTGGATTTGACGGCCGCGCGCGCCGGAGTTTTTCTGCTTTTTTTTCAGGATTTCGGCCTGGAAAAGCACCAATCTTCGGGCCTATCGCTGCTTCGCCTTTTTTTTTTATATCTATCGAGCCAATTAAAGGGAGAAATGTTTTAGATTGCGGACAATAACATGCCGATGTGCAGTCTCGAGCCTCCGTAAGGATATTCGATCTCATTCAAATGTATCGTTTTCCATCGATTCCGGATTTTTTTTTTCTTTTTTTTTATTCCGGCTCTTATTATCGTTATAAATTAAACATTAGCATCGTGCAACGATGGCGAATTGTGAGATAAGGCAGTTTGGCGCGATTGCACTTTTAATGAAAAGATTCTTGCTGCATACGACCAGCGCGCGTTCAAGAAGAATAATTTTCAATTGCGAATGAAGAATAAATCCTAAGTACCAATTGCATTATTATATCGTGCGATAATTAAAATTGAAAATTCACAAGCACATTATTGGAAGAATGACGCACGCGTGAATCTATACAGAAATGATAACGAACTCTTGGATTGCAGCAGAACTTCGCTTGAATTGTTTATTCAACGTATAAAACAAACGTTTCATCTGTATACCAGGAAGAACTTTCGCCGGGGAGAGGAGAGCAAAAAGCAACGGATAAACGACTCTTCCGAAAGATTCCCCGAAGTAACTCGTACAGCCTTCTTTTTTTTAATCGTTCGATCCATCCAGCCGGCGGAAAAACGGACGTTCAGCCGTTCGCGGAAAATCGCGGCGATTATTAGGCGCGCGCGGCGAGTCGCGAGAGATCGCGGCCTTTACGAGGCGAAATTATGAAAGTTTATCGTGGAAAAGAGATGCCGTCCGAGCGATATACAGTGCATCGAATTCCGCAGCTGGCGAGCCAGATATTTCGCGGATAAGTGATTTCGCCGCGGCTGCCGCTGCTGCTCTGGAATGCGTCGAATCGTAAAATTCTAGGGTAATTGGACAGTCGGCGATATCGTGGCCTAAAGGAACCCAGCTGGACCGCGAGCTGCATTGTCCGAGCCCAGTTGTGCGTCTGCGCTTTTCAGATTTCGGTTGTTAACGACACGCTTTCACTCGCTGCCTCGGATGGATTCGAGAACTTCTTTTAAAATCGATGTATTTGCCTTCGTTAAAACGGCCTGGACGACTTTGGAAGTTCAGATAACGGCGTAAAAATGATCGGCGAACATTTTTTTCTACATTAAGATTTCGTGCAGATTGCGTTTATACGAAACGAATGTGTACGTAGTTAATGTTCTATTGTTTCCGCCATTTTTCCGATCGGCTACAAAAAAAAGCTTAATGAAAACAAGAACCTTTCTATGAATGTTATTTCCCTATCGCACATCTTGAGATCGAGCGCTTCCATCTTAATTAAAAAAAAAAAGGGACCAAACCCAATTTCACCGTTACACTCCGAAGACTATCTTTTATATACGTGAAAGTAAATAGAGGCGGAAATTTTTCTTCTTATTCTCAATTAATGCAGGAATTGGAACACTTGTTATCTTAATCTTAATGTTAATTTTAGTAATAGAACGTGACCTCATTGACTGAAGTATATATCGAAGCTTAGCTGAAGTCATTCGACCAGATCAGCTGAAATTTATGCAAATCCCTATACTACTACCTTATGGGAACGAATTTTTTGATATTTCATTCCCTAATTTTAACATATTCTGATTTTTTAAAATTAATTTCTTTTTTTGGCATACGGTGAAATTTAATATTGAATTTTAGTAGTGATCAAGCGAAATCACTAAACCCAGCCACGATTTATATTTTTCACACGACATCAAATAGATTTCTTAAATCTCCAAGCTCGCAATAAATCAGAACCAAAATAATGACCAAAAATTGTTTAACTTCACGACAATCCAACTCTGCGACGCGTAAAATTTCGTGGCCGCAATGAGCGGATCGCCCGGAATCGATAAAAAATAAATTGAACGTCAAAATAATAGAAAAGCCGATTAGTCGATCATGCGCTGCTCCGAGCCTTAAAAAAAGAAAAGAAAAAAAGGAAGCAACAAAAGCGTATATATATATATACGAGGAGTATCGGTCGATCGAGAAGCAGGGAACGAGCGGGAGGAAGGCGGCGGAGTGAAAAAAATCACAGGTCGATTACTTTGGCGCAGGGAATCTAGAGAAAGATAGACGCGTAAAAAGCTCTTACTACTGTTTATAGTGGAAGCCTCAGCCTCGGCGAGTGATCGAGGCTAGGCCGGGGCCTTATTGTGCTTCGTAATTGCTATAAATTGAACGCGGGGAATCTCGGGCCGGTTTCTCTCTCTCTCTCTCTCTCTCTCTCCCTCGAGCGCGCAAAATGTATATCGCCGGGGCCCGCTTGCCGATGACGAGACAATTTCGTTCGGCCGCCTCGGAATTCTGTGCAATTAATTTTTTCTTGTCATTTGATTATTGACTCCTCGTTTCGCCGGCTCCCAAAAGCGTTATTATTAATTAACGTTATTGGAGAATCGCTTAGACGGTGAGTCGAGGTCGATGCCTGATGGTCTGCCGATGCAGCGAGTACTTCGATCGATCTTTCGAATTTCTGTTTTTATCGCATTCGGAAGTTGGTACTTTACTTTGTATAAAAATTCAAAGCGTTCGCGCCTCTTTACATCTTACGGTGTATGTAAATGTACGAGATTTCGATGAAGAATGGAAAAAAGATTGAAAGCTTCCGGGAAAAGAAGGTTGTAAATAGAAACTGTTAAGGATTATAGAAATGAATAGCGATTTCGTGGATCTAAGTTGGGGGGGATGAACTTTAATTTACGAAGGAATTCTAAGAGTAAGAAAAAAAATGCGAGAAAAGAACAAAGGGTACAATAGAATGGCGTCGTTGAATAAAATACGTACCGTCAAGGAATTCGGATTTTATCGTAAAAGACTCGACTTGTTGAAAATTCGTGGAATCTTCGGATGCTTAAATGTAAAGTCGGATAAATGATAAAATCATTCCTCGCGGACTTAAAAAATCTTTAATACCGCCAAGGAAAACGCACATAGGCGCACTGAACTCAATTTCGCAAACTGAGTGAAACAAGTCACCAAAAATGCACGTAATAGTTACCGTCGACAGATTGCATTGGAAGTACGGCTTTGCATATGTAAATAGAAATCCTTTTTATTGCCTTACCTTTTTGTTTCGAATGATTTATCTCGCGTGAGCAAATCTGTTTTCTATATGCACAAGTGCCTAACCTATTTTAGTTTTTACTTAAAGCGACAGTCTACCCTGCCCCTACAAGATACTTCGATGAATTTTGCTTAAAAATAACCGAATAACATCTGCGTACAGTTAATCACAAATGACAGAACATTATATCGTGTTTCCTAAATCTGTTTAAAAAATCATAATGCTACACCGATCGCTTAATTATCCTGTCGGGGCATTGAACTTTACCGCACTTTTCGCAATCTTAATTAGAGCTATCGATTCGCAGTCGCACAGCCCCCTCAATGAACTGTGGGGCATTTATATCTTCGCGCCGAATCTCGGCGGATCGACGGCAATCTACACTGAGAGAAAAAAAGGAGTAAAAATTACTATTTTGTATCGTTATTTTAGATATGAGAACAAAAATAAGGATATTTACTATTATGAATAGTAAATATTAAAATGGAAATGTGTAGATATGAGCAGAAAAATACTAATATTTACTAGCTGAATAGTAAAAAATTACTTTTTTCTACTGATCTGAATAGTAAATATTCTTATTTTTCTTCTCATATCTGAAATAACGATACAAAATAGTAATTTTTACTCTTTTTTTTCTCTCAGTGTAATTCGACGCGCACACTCGAAAAATCCACGTTTTCGAGACCAGCGCCAACTCCAAAAGTCACCCGATTTCCCCGCGTTCGTTCTGCTTTTTAACAGGGCGCCAAATTCCGCCTATTCGCAATGTGGAGCACCCAAAAAGGGGTCTTAATGAACGTTATTTAAAAGGCATTGTGCCGTACCGCCAAAGCGTAACTGCAATTTCACGTCACCGATTCCGAGCTGCCGTTGAACCAGATCGTATATACGAGTTATACTTTCGCGCGCGCGACGGGAAACCGCATTATGGGATATTTGGTTACGGTCAAAGTGCTTTTAATTCGCCAATGACGCAAAGAAATTTTGCCTTCCGGGTATATGTAACGTTAATTTATCGATATATCGAATCACCCTGGGCTTTTAAAAAAACGTGTACCACACATATTTCACGATTATAATAATATCCTTTTCTAACGCTTAATTTACGATGAATATTTCGGTGATAAATTGTTTGTTTCCGTTTAAAACAATCCCCGCCGTGCCGACGCCGAGCACAAGAAGACTTGGAAAGTCTTCATAATTAGGCTAAATTTAATTAACCACTTAAAACCAAGCCGCAAACGTTCAACAAGCCCCCTCGAGGATTGAAACGTAGCCCGCAAACAAAAGAGTCGGCGCGCAACAATATAAATCGCTCGTCGAAAAGCGAGAGACGCGCGCTGAAAAAGCAAACGCACACAGCCGTCAGTTCGCAGATCCGCGCTTGGGAATATCGGCCGCTCGGACGAGCAGAAACTTCTCTCTCCGCCGACTCTCTCGCCTCGTAATTATCGCGGCCTTTTCCGTAAGGTAATAGCTCGCCGACGTAATGCACTAGATCATAAGCCGACCCGCTACACGTATACATGCATACACAGGTACGCCGCGCGCCGCGCGGCCGCGGAAAAATCATGCCGATTTATTATTGTGCAATTACGCGTCGGCGCGAGCGAGAGAGAGGAGAGAGAGAGAGAGGCCTATTTTACTTTTCGCCGCGCGGACGCGGAAGCGATGAGCTCTCCTCCGCGCTCTGAGCGCGAGCGCGCTCCTTTTTTGCCTGCTCCTCGCGCGCGAGCATTGTTTCGAGGTTGGATAAAAGAAGGTTGGCTCATCGATTCGCGGGAGGCGCTTCGCGGTCCTGCTTCGCGAGCGGGAACCGAGGCTCTTTTCTTTCGTCGGTGGTATATGGGGTTCCTTGAAATGAATTCGAGTGATGTAAAGGGATTCTTAATTTTGTTGACTCTTCGGGCGGTAGGCAATTTGTGAAAGTCGTAAAGCGCATTATAATAATGATAATCGTTGCTTCCCGTAGATTATGGGCTAATTTAACTTATTTTTCAGAGCTGCTTATTCATCACAATTATATACATTTCAAAGCGAGAGGCAACAAAATTGTAAAGCCTTATCGTAAACCGTCCGAAATGGTTTCTACGGAAGCGGACACAAACGCCTAACGAGTTAATTTCCCCGCGTTAAAGGGGAAAATTACTTAAAAAGCCATAAATTCTTATCAATACGCTCCTCCGTTTCGTAACCATCGTCCACTCCGTCTACCGTACAATTTTCTAATTACTCAAAAGCGCATTATTTCCTGGGATGTAAGAACCTTTCCGAGAACATTACAGGCATTACCCCGTTTTTGCACGTCGTCAAAAAATCAAAGTCCAGCGATTATATACATATATATATCTCTGTTTGGAAAAAGAAAAGCAAGCCTCTCTCGAAGCAAGTCGGACCATTTACGGCGGCCACGAGAGCCACTCGCGATATAACCTTGATCTAAAACTATAATACACACACACGAGTTCGGGTACTAACCTTCGAAAAGCAGCAGCGGCAGCAGTCGCTCGTCCAAAGACAGCAGCGGGCACAACGAGGAGCTTTTCACCGCTTGCACTTTCTTGCGGCGCGGCGCGAACAATCGGCGCGATTTTTGCAATATACTGAATCTCTAGCCGGCGATCTGCCCCGTCTCATTGTGCGTGCAATAACTGCGCGCGTCGGGCCCCCGATTTTAATATAAGAAAGTCCGCGTCGCGCGCGATAATAAGCCGCGATTTCGCGATCGAATAAATTTCCATTTCTCGCTCCCGTCTCTCGAGAGGAGAGGCAGCTCCCACGACTCTTTTTCCAAAGACGACTTTTCCGCGAGCGAGCGAGCATTCATTCATTAACCCACTTTCCCATTGCGTAATTCCGGACGAATTTCCGAGATGGGCGCGCAGGGCGAAAACTGCCTGGGAACCGCGACCTTTCAAAATTTCCGTTGCAAAATGCACACGGACTCTCGCGGCTTTTTCTCCTCTTTTTCGGAATTGTTATCGGAGTTGCACAACGAGTCCGGATGGGAAAAGAAACTCTTTTTTCCGGCGCAATTATATCCACTTGAATGGGGGATCTTGAGACTTGTGTGTGTGTCTGTGTACTTTCTGCTCTCTCGAGAGAGTCGAGAGAGCCTCTCTCGGCTGCCTTTCAAAATCGGCGGAAAATTTACGAGCGATATTCGCTTTCTATATCGGGAGAGTTTTCGAAAATGCACTCGAAGCTCTTCCGCGCGCAGTTCCTTGACCGGCGCGCGAATGAAACTCCGATCAGTCACGTTTTGTGCACGGAGAGATTAACACACTCCGATCCTTTGGTCACGCGTTCTTCTCACTTGTTTGTAAATACCGCCACATTTCTTTTTTTTTCACTCGCTTCTCGCCGACGTCCCTTCAGATTATCTCTCTCCTCAATGAAATTCCACTGACAAATGTTGCTAAATCATCCGTTTGTTAATTTAGAAAGCAGCGATTCGATAACGGCCAATTATCCTTTTAACGGAGAGAAATTATTTATGCACGGCGATAAATTCACAGCACCACTCCGCGACTTATCCTCCTCGACTAACAAGTATCTATACCGCTCGCAACAAAACTCGCAGCCACTTCCAGGGCCTCATCGCCACTTTCTCGCACACTCGTTTTCTCCCAACCTTCACCGAACTCCCGGTGTCCCTCGAGCCGGCGATTCGAAGCACAAATACACCTCGGCTATCACCAGGCACAAACGTACAACGTCGGGGGGCGAAGAAGGAAGCTCGGTCGCGTCGTGCGCCGCGCTCGGGACTCGGGCGCCGACTGTTTTTCCTCGGCGCGCCGCTCGGCGGATATCTCTCCGCGGCGCGGGGCCCGCGAACTGGCCCACACCGAGCGAGAGAGAGAGAGAGACGGGGCGAGCACGTGGGACCGCTGCTCTCCTACGCAGGCCCCCAAGTCGGCTCTCGGCTCTCCGCGGCCTAGGCTCTTCTTGCCCTGATGCGGTCTAACTGCACTCGTTCTTTTTGCTGGCGGGGAAACTACGGGGATTCGGCCTGCTGATGTAGTTTTCTTCGGGGGAAGCTGCGAGATTGCTGTTTTCGTGATTGAGGCACTCTTGGATTAATGTTTCGGACTTGTTGAAGCAAGGTTTTGGGAAAAAAATAGTGTATCAGGTTTTAATTAAAACCATCGGAAGCTAAATAAAACTTTTTTTAATTTTATATTTCAACTATTTAAGGTTTGATAATGTGATTGGTCATATATGTTAAAAATGCGTTCCCTACGAACCGAATAAAAATTTAAAAGCTGTAAATATCATTCAACAAATGCAGATATAGTTCATTAAAAAAACAATCGTTTAAAACACGGGAATGTTTTTTGTTTTTCATTCAATTTTAATTTGGAAGGTTTCATTTTCTTCCTTATTCAATTTCAGGGGGAGTTACTAATGCAAAAACTAGGGTATTTTCAAAACCAGTAAAGTTATATTCACTTGTTTATAGATTTATCGTTGAATCTTCGATAAATCAATGAAATTCGAACACCTCTTTAACATATATGACCAATTACATTATCAAACCTTAAGTAGTTGAAATATAAAATTAGCAAATATAGTCTATTTTGTGCAAGACCCCCCTGAAATGCAGTGGCTAAAATTATAATAAAACTTAATTGAGGAAGAACTTTTCGCAGCGTTTTATTGTTTAAATAATGGCTCTTTTCCCCAGTAGTCGGAAATTCTCGCTGGCGACTCTAAAAAAAAGGGTACAAAACCAAATACGTCCTTTCAATGTACCAGGAAGCGCCGGCAGCCGCCTTATATAATTTTTCTACATGGATGAGTTTAGAGTTTTTTTTCTGAATTTTAACGATTACGTACTTTTGTGTATATATATAGTCGTTTGGAAGTTTACGGTTTGTCGACGGAAACAAGGTTGTTGAAAAATTTTTAACACCTCTTGTTTACGCGGCAAATATTTGTCGCGGGAGCCTCGTTTTTATACGCGCATTTTGCCAGGAGGACGTAAAATTAACGCAAAGTTTAACGAGCTACGAGTCCTTAAAATAATATTCGTGCGCCCACTTCAATTACCGATCTCTGTTATTCCGTAATTCCGTAATGCGCCGATAAAAATAAGTCAGACTCCGGAGCGAAATAAGGAAACTGCACGCGCCGAGAGACGCGTCATATATGCATCAGATATGTATACAAAAACAGGCCGATTCCATTTCCTCGAGAGCTCCATAATTGACCGATCGATCAATTAAAATATACCTTCGCGATCAGCCTCGATTCCAGCCGACGTCACTCGGGCCGACCCTCGGGGCATGTTCGTTTTCCTCGATCCCGTCCAGCAGATCTGCCCGTAATTTCGACGGGACAAACGCGCGAATGACGCACTCGCCCGAAATCCCGAGAGCGATCGGGATATTAACCTGCGGCCGAGGTGTGGCGTGCACTTCTGCAAAGCGGCGAGTGCCGCGGGAAGGTGGGCCCAAATGTATATATATATATAAGTTGTGGGTCAGTGAATTTTTTAATCGGCGGAACCCGACGCCTCGCTCGTTACTTTTCAATTAAGTGTATAATCGGAGGACAGTTTGTTTTCTTTATTTTTTTTATCGAGGAAGGCCAATTCGTTATATCGAGAGCTGCAGCGATCCGCGCGCCATAAATCCCGGACTTTTCGCTCGTCCGACGCTTATAATCTTAATGACCGGCTCTTAGTGCGGATATATGTGTATTTTACCGTTGCGAGGAGCGGATATTTATAAAAGTTCTCTCTCCCCCCGCTCGCGCAACGATTTTAAATCGTTTTCTCGTAAATATCGAGGGCGACGCGAAAAACTCTCCGCGCAAAATGTGTAGCGGCGGCGGAGGGGGAATCTTAAAGTTTTACGCATCGGCGAAATATTATACGACTGGCGAGGCACGGAGAGCTTCGGGAAGGTTATCGAGATCATATTTGTTGCATGACAGCGAGTTATATCGGCTATTTATGCGCGCTTTGGAGGTAGAGGATGCTTTTTAACGACCGTGAAACTATTAAATTATCTACCGGGCTTTTTTTTTTTCATAAATAACCTATCTTTTGTCGATAGGAGAAGATTCTATTAGCATTTTTTTCTGGGGTACATTTTATAACTAGTTTTTTTTTATACTTTCTAGATACTTATAATTTTACAATTACACTATACCCTGGAAGAAAATTAACCAGTTGGGCTGGTTAACGTGTACTTTAAATTGAACCTTTTTTAGCTAAAATTGATGCCTAAATTAAATAAAAACGATTGGAAAATCATTTTAAAAGATAAAATATCATTACACTGAAATATTGATGATCAAACATATTTAATTATTTGATAATGGCAAAAAAATAATAGCAATTTGTCGTTTTCAACTACAAAACAAGCTAAGAATTGGCCAAAAACTGCTTAACGTTTCTACCAGATTACTTTGATAAAACAATTATAATCATAAAACACAGAGTTATTACTTGAATTGTTCTTGATAAAAATTAACATTAGTATACTGTCGAGATAGAAGCAATTGTAATCTAAAATATTATCTTACCTGCAGAATCGCGTAACTTTCTCAAACTTATATTTTCAGGAAGTGCATATAAAAAAAAAGAGCGCAGTTATAATCTCTCTTTGCCTTTTTAAAACGAAGCGATTATTTCCCGAATAGCCGGACGAGAACGAAATATTTCCGTCTCATGAAAAATGGATTCCGCGGCGAGCGTTGACAGAAAATATCGACTGCAGAGAAAGTAATGGCCGCAGGGAAAGTCTCGGGAGCCTGACGAGAGACCCTTTTTTGTATAATACGTGCACACCGCGAAAAATCTCCCGGGCAAAGTCGTAAAACGGCACTCTCTCGCCTTCCTCAAACACTCGGTTGCGCTAAAGTTCTGGTATGCGTTGACAGAGCGCCGTCTTTTGAGTGGGAATCGTGGGAAAGGCCGATCTGAAAATTTAGGATTTTTTCGACTGCGCGGAGAGAAATAATTCTCTACTAAAAATTACAATAGTCAATCTTAATGTTTTCACAGACTGGCATTGTTGGAAAAATTACAATAGCTTTTTGTAAAATTTACTATAGTTCTAATAAATTTTACAATAGTTTCTTGTAAAATTTAATATAAGTTTTGGTAAATTTTACAAAAAACTATTGTAATTTTTCCAACAATCTCAGTCTGTGAGCACATTAACTACACTGATTGACTACACTGAAAAAAAAGTTTATTAAAAATTACCATACTAGTAAGGCCACCACAGACTATCAAAACCAAAAAAATTACCATTATACTTTATAGAAAAATTTATCAAACAGTATAGTAAAATTTCTAACAAAGTATAGTAATTTTTTGAGTTTTGACAGTCTGTGGTGGCTTTATACTAGACAGTATGGTAATTTTTACAAGATTATTTGTTATTTTTACTATGTTTCTTCTCTCAGTGTATTGTAATTTTTTCTCCGTGTGTAAGTTTAAATTTTGAAATTAGGTTTACAAAGGTTTAGGAATCATTTTTTCTACGCTGATTTACCAACTTAGACGTGCAAACTGAGCAATTATCGACACATTAGATCCTTCTGGAGAAAGTTTCCTAAAAGATACGCTCAACTATTCAGACAGTCCAGAATTTCCTCGCTAAAACCAGAGAATCCATGCATGTAAATCATAAACTTATCGCCGAACATAAGCGCGAACGAATCAGATAACCGTCCGGAAAAAATCCGACTTTAATTACAATTCCCCGGCGGCGGGCAATTAATTAACTTAATCCTTATCTCCAAAGAATCTGCGCGCGTCTTTTTTCCGAAACTCGCGCGCTCGCGCAAAACTGAGCCGAACGGCGTGTGTCTGGCCGCCGTAATTCTCGTTTACGCGACACTGTTCAAAACGGGCTCTTAATTGCGCCGATATAATCGAATCGAGCGACGTTCCGCGCGGCGGAATTAAGTTTAAAATTAAAACTTTTTACAAGAAAGCCGCGGTGAGACGTTAATAACTTTATGTAATACGCTTGCATATAATCAGCCCGGCGAAGAAATCCAGCGAGGAAATCAAGCGGGGAAGAAAGTGAATAAGAATAAAGAGAGGCGCACTGCTAAGGAAACGCGGAAGCGTCGTATTTCATTGATTAATTATGAGCGAGCATCCAGTGTATGCGAATAATCTGATTTATTGGATTCTTCGCCGGGATATATTTATTAATTAAGCTTCTTAAAAGCGCGCGCTAATTATTTGGCGTGCGTTTGCGCTTTTTTTTGCGATAAAATTTAGCTAGAATTCTTTAAAATAAATACAGTTAAAAGGCTTTGGATTTGACTAATTTCTAATTGGATTTAGTCTACGAGATATTAAGACTATATACGGTGCACAAATCAAAGTAACTTGAAACTATAATTTTGTTCGGTTTATCACTTCAAATTTCCGGACTTTCTAACCATTTATTTCTATTCCAAATTATACGGCGGATTCGGTGATTTCTTTCTCGGTAGTTATTAAGTATCCATTTCTATTTATTTCGTTGATTAATCATTAAAAAATCCATGCATTTATATTGTCTTTACAGATGAGAAAAAATATTTTCTCTCTTTCGAAACACTCGGATGCAGAGAACGCAAGTTAATTAATGCTATCGATGAAAGTTGCTTCGATTTCTATGCAAGATTCGCGATGCAGTTTTTCCGTAAAAGTAAAATCGTTATTTTCTATCGAAACTCGATTTAGCAGCTGCACCGCCTTTCTCGGCTGATGAATTCAGCGCTGTCAAAAGCGGAAAGCCACCGAATCGCCCCGATAAATCTAACCTTACATTATAATTAATTCGCGCACAATATAATTTACGAGGTTGCGCAAGTTTAAAAAAGCGATTCATAATCATTCAATTAATGAAAAACCGCGAGGAAAGCATAACCATCAAATCAACGGCCGCCGTTAAAAATCCGCGATAAAAGCGGAAAAAAGGCAGAAACTAACGATCCCCCTTCCTCGTATAACGCCGGGCGCAGAGACTTACGCCCCGAAGGGAGCCGCGAGCAAGTGCGCCGCCTCCCCGCAATTTAGCCCCATAAGCGAGGAATTTATGCATCTCCTCCCGGTATGTACAAGAGCCTCGGCGGCCGCGTATCGGATTGCTTAAAAACGGGCAAACGCCACCGGCCGCATAAATCGGCGGGCTCATTACGGCCTCTAATCTCTCTCGAGGCGGCGCGCGAGTATGGGGAAAAGCGGCCTATATTTCCCCGAGACTGGCTGACCCGAGAGCCGCGCGCGCGAGTCCCCCTTTTTTTTTTTCTCGGGCTGCGCAGAGCCGCAACGGCAACCGGTTTACGATTCGCGCGATGTCGATGCGCGACGTCCCGACGCGCGGCCTGCGATTTTTTGCAGCCGCCGCCGCCGCCGATGGACGGAGAGGTCGGGATTTTTCTTCCCGGCGGTGCGCGGGACGCGTGAGTCGGAGAAACCGGAGTAAGAGGCGGCGGAGAGGTCGAGCTCGATGTAGGTGGCCGAGGATGAGGATGCTTTTGGGTGATGAACGGAAGAGGTTAATTTAGTTGTTTAGTGTTTGGCGTGCTGTCGAAAGTATGGATATTGTTAAGAGGTCGTAGGAAGTTTTTTTTGACGAGAGTTAATGAGAGGCTGAATTAAAGAGAAGACAATAAAAGTTGAATTTATAAATAATTTAAAATGCTCGGGAACAAGTGCCGGGTATATATTACTTGAACACAAGATACTTTTCATATTCGGTAATTTTAAACATATTAATTTAAATAACTAACATAATAATTTTAAAATGTTATTCCAATTAATAAAAGATTGTTTATTAGAATGTTGTACATCCTTTAATAATCTAATAATTGTAAAATACTTGAAAGCTTTAATATTGAAAATTATTTTTTGAGCCTAGTTTAATTAAAATGGCAAAAAAGCAAAAAAAAAAGCGAGAAATGAAGTTTTACTCGATTAAAATTTAATGATTTCACTTTGAAAACTAAAACAACTTTAATAAACTAATAATTTTCCTAACTTTACGTTTACAGCCCCAATTTTAAATCAAGCCTTCCTGCACAAATCAACTGCAGCTGTGATTTAAAATGCAATTCGAACTGTTTCTGCCTTAATCTTTATTAATTACTCGTTCGTCATAAATTCCGTCCATTAATCGGATTACCTTAATTGAAGAAGTCAATATATCGAAAAAAAAAACATATATTCTAAAACCGATTCATCGCACCGTTTCGAAAAAGAAAAAAAAGACAAAGAGCAAAGAGCTTTTGACTCCTCTCGGCAAACTAGAACGAGGCTCTCGCCGACGATTACGTTCGCTGAATCGTTCGTCGCGCCCTTTTCCGGCGCGCGTTTCATAAATATGGAGTCATCGAGGCACGGCGGCGGGCTCAAAAGTGTCATTGAGAAGCGGCGCCTGCGCGGATCGACGCTTGTATATATATCGACATCTGCCGCGATGACCCGGAGAGATATAGAATCGGCGCGTCGCCTCTAACTCTCGCGGAAAGTTTTTGGCTTATTCTGCAGAGAAAAAAATACCGCTCGTCCGAATTAATGCACTTCGACACACATATTTGTGGATATATATATACGCTTGTATACGCCCTCGAGGCGCGATTCTATATACGGAAAGGATATCTCGCCGTTCGAGAAATCGGCCGATACAGTCCTTGCGGCTATGCGAAGCTGCATGTCTTTAACACACTTGGCGCGATCGCCGGGGCAGCTTTATGACCTTTCTGAATTTTGATTGTGCATTACCGGTTATTGTCTGCCGGTTGAATTCCATTGAGGAATATTCCAATCCATGTACCAGAAAGGCTTTTTTTTTAAAGTGATTAATTTGTATTCTTCTAATACTAACTGCCTATTATGTATAATTTTCTGGAAATTATTTCGTTAATAATACGGTCAAACTCAAAAAATTCCATTAAATAAAATAATGATGTAACAATTTAATTGAACAGAAAGGACTACTTGTTTCCATATCAAGAATGCAGAATAATGGTATCACTTTTGCCATAGGAATGGTGACTGTATCTATTATGTAAAATATACGAATCAACGGTGACGCAAAGAACTTATTATTTAACTAATACCACATTTTTTCATTTAGATATGGATATATGGGTGACACGTTATATAATCATAAAATTTTATGAAAATCGAATTGTGGTTGAAATTGAAATTCCGCTTGAAGAAACACTTCCGAGTTTTTTTTTAACGATGTATCGAAACTGTTTCGTTAAAATTCTGCCAAAGTAGTTTCGGTAATTAAGATTTTACCGGTAAATGGGCCTACGGCCTAAATATCTAACTAAATTAAGAGTTATTTAGAAATTTAGACTAACGATTAGGCTAAAATCTAGAATTTCTGGTTTAAAATTCATCTGAATTAATTCTTACTTTACCTTAATTTAAATTCAAAATTACTTTATCTAATAGATTTATTTCAACTTTCTTCCACATCTAGTTATAGAACTTAAAAAAAAACACTTTATCTCGAAACAAATCTCGCAGTGTCCAAAAAGAGAAGGAACCCAATAGAAAACCAAAACATTGCGCCGCCTAATACAGCAAACAATCGCAATTCGACTTCAAAAGAAACTCGAGACCCAATATCGCATTCTCCCAAAAGCGTCGGCCGCCAAAGCAGAGTCGTACAAAACCGCAGTCGCCATAAGAAAACGAGCCCCGTCGACTCTTTAATTCGCCAACTGATAACCCGACGGCTCGGGGCGGCGCTGCTTTTCCCAGCGCTCTCGCCGAGAAAATTGATACGCTCTCTCTCTCTCTCTCTCTCTCTCTCTCGCGGCGAATACAGTTATGCTGCAGGGGTCAGTGGAAGAAGTGACTCTCCTCTCGTCCCAGTTAGTCCGCGTCCAGCCGCGGCGATCTTTACGAGGTCCTTTATCGGTTTTAGAAAGCGAGGGAATTTCGGGCGGGGTTCTCTCGGCGCCGCGACTCGATTCTCGCGATCGGATAACGGCTATATCGCGGGATCCTCTACCCGTCGCGCGGCTCGTTATTTATCGAAGTCGCCGCGGTGATAAGCGACATTGTTCTCGCGAACCGGAGCTGCTTCTGTTCCGGATTGATATATTTTAAACGACGGCGACGCGGTGAAATTTCTGGATTTCTCTTTTATTGCCGGGGCAGAACGAAGAAAAAACAAAAATTGCGGGGGAAAAGCTGCCGCGCTATAAATTAACGCACCTCTGACCTCTGGCCGTAAATCCGCGCGTAAAGTTAGCACGCGACGAATGTAATAAAACTGTTCCACTTCGCGGGAGTTCCCAGGCTCGGGCGATTTCTACATTTTTTCGAATTTTTCGAAAATAGCAACTATTTGTATCTTCGAAAAAAAGGGTAAATTAAACGTTGCAGCGTAAAATAGCGGCAAATAATACTTGATGCTTGAACTGGTACAGATTCGAAGACTACAAGTTTATTAAAACTTGATTGCACGTCATGCATATTGATTATTATCTCCGTGCAGTCGCGTATCATCTATCAGCGATATATCGAGAGTTGAAGTTAACCGCCCGTTTGCGCATTACTATCTGCGGAGATCGATCGGCAAAAGCATTCGTTTTACACGCAACGAAAAAACTCTTGCAATCAGATTCAAAAGCAAATTCGAAGCGAAAAAAAGCACAAAACTTTACGGAGCTACATTGGAATCTAATAATTGCTCCTCAAATCCCCGAACTCTCGTCCTTGCACACGAGCCGAACGAAAAACTTGAGGATTAAGGCGCTGCTGGCCACATAACGGTGTGCAGTTATATGCAAAGTAGGCGTGCTCCCTCCCTCTCTCTCTCTCTCTCTCGTTCTAAGGAGCGATCGTCGGCTCGGCGCGAGGTCGGCCTGCCTCGCCGCTTTATCAAACTGCATCCCCGGAAATCGCGCTCCGAGATAATCTCGCCGAGAGATACGAGCGCCGCCGCGAGGAGAATTCGGCCGAGGGGGTGTTCGCGCCGACGCCTCTGACGCGAGGCTCATCTCGTTGCGCAACGCGCTTCGCTCTTTATGGGGGGGACTCGCGACCGTTTTGCATTGTTTTGTCGAGATTTTAGCTTCTTGGGTTTGGATGGTTTGTGTGAAGGAAACTCTGGGCGGAGGGGAAGGGAGTTTCGGTTTGATTTACGGAGTGGTAATCAATTTAGAGGTTTTAGTTTTAAAAATGTAGGAGAATTTATGGTTTCTCAGATGCAGCAGATAAAATAAATTGTGCTTTATAAATATTAAAAGGCGTTCGGGATCTGTTATTTTCTCTTATATAAATTACTTTCTTTTTGTTTTGAATTAAATCATCGGATAAGAACCCTTAGCAAAATTGCAAATATTGTAAAATAATGGATTTATATTAATTAATTCGTGCAAATTTTATGAGTAAATAAATGTAATAAAAAAAAATTTGTTTTTCAAGTTGGAATTGGTGTTTATATTTATTCATAAAATAAAAATTAAAGAATATTTTAAATTAAATTATATTTTTACAGCTAACAAATCTTCCTCCAGCAGGAAATAAAACGTAATTCTACCATTAATTGTAGCTTATTTTCTTTCAAATCACACCGTCGCAAGAAACTCGAGAAGAAATAATAATAAGATCTGCGCATTACGAAAACTTACGAAACAAATAAGAAATTACACGCGATAGATTGAAACCCGCGGAGCCCAAAGGAGTATATATAAGTAATGAGAATCGTGGACTGTCAAGCGCCAGCGGGGGGGAACGGGGCGAACATTTTTTCGCAATTATTTTTGACGAACGCGACGTGAAAGTCGGCGGAAGCACGGGCGATTTTGCCGCGCGACCCCGCGGATTACCGGCACGCACAATTACCTCTTTGTATGCCGCGCAAGTTTTTTGCGCAATTACGAAATCTTGGCCCCGTGCCCGCTGTACGAGCATTTTCCGCGAGTCTCGAAATCATTATCGTTTCTGCGCGCGAAAAGAAAAGGTTTTACTGTTAGCCGCGCGGGCTTTCAGCCGGGTGAAGCCACTGAAGCCGCGACGTTTCGCGTGTCGCGTGAAAAGCTTGATTCGTACTTGGAATGAGAGGAGGTGACGTTTTTTGGGCGATTGTCGCTCTAAATATTTTGATTTTTGTTAATAAACTATAGTGTGTATAAACTGTTCCTTTATTAGGTTTGCTAATGTTATATTAATTCTAAAATATGAATAAAAGTAAAAAAGATGAAAAATTACAGTTTTTTAACGTATTAGCTCGCAAAAGATATTTGGAATTAGGCTAAATCCTCGATCTATTTTTATCTTGTCAAGATAAATCAAGCCAATACTTTCATTTAAACAGATCCGCTTTATACTGAACAAGAAAATTAATGTCACGCAACGGTCGTCCAAATGAACGTCATCTAAAAATCATTAACCTCTTACCGCCCGATGTACAATCAATTCAGCCTGGAAATAACGATACCGCTGCCTCGTGCAACCATTTTTACAGTCGTTTTACTATTATTTATGCACTTAGCGCCAGTTTTCCAAGTAATTTAGAAAGTATTATTGACTGTCGACATTTCTCATCGTCGCGCCGTTTCCGTTTGCTTCTTGGAATGCGGCGGTTTTATATTCGCATTGATCAGGATGTGCACCCTTTGATTGCGAAACGATTCCGATTATTTTATGATACAACATACAAAACGCTGAGAAAATTAAGCTTGGAGAAACCTACTTTTATTTCCTTTATATAAAACAATGGTGTTTGGTTAAAAAGATAGAATTACGCTTGCAATCAATTAAGTGATAAGAAATATATATTGTCAATTAATCAATTAGAAGTATTAGCTTGTTTATTTAAACGTTGCATCTTCATTATAATTAATTACAAAGTACTAAATTAAAAAACAAAATAGAAAGTAGACCAATAATTTTGTTTCTAATTTCTAATTCTGCTAAAATATTCTAGATATTTTATTATT
Source organism: Ormyrus pomaceus (assembly GCA_900474385.1). NCBI lineage: Eukaryota > Metazoa > Arthropoda > Insecta > Hymenoptera > Ormyridae > Ormyrus > Ormyrus pomaceus. The sequence continues at coordinate 28,703 of UCOM01000963.1, forward strand.
GAGAAGATATACTTACGAAAAGAAATTGTCAGTTTAACATACAGCTTTTTTAGTTGTTTTTCAGCTATAAAATTTCTGGCGCCAAAATAAATGTGTCCACAAACATTTTTTCAGGAATCAGCTTTACCAACTGCACGCGCAAGCGCACACAGTGATAATAGCAGCCGAAACGCGGCGGGTGCAAGGCCAGCACACATTTCATAGGTTAGGGAAACAAAAACACAAATCGCAAATCCAACGCGAATATAAAAATGTCGCGTTTATTTCGAGCGGCACTACCTAGGCTTTTGCAACCCTTTACCCGCAAGGCTACCACGACAGCTGACACCGTTGTCAATGGGGAAAATGAAGAACTTCAGGCTCTGAAAAAAAACCCCGAGGTTTACGACCCGTCAGTGGAACCTATTATCTCGACAAGGAGTTACTTGGATGAAAGATATTTCTTTGTAAAACCTAGACAGGTGTGGTTGGAGAATTTAGACACAATACCTGAGAAAAAACTGGGCCTCGTCACTCTGCACCCAGAAATATTTGCAGCCCAGCCTCGTATTGATGTTATTCATGAAAACATTCGTTGGCAGAAGCTTTACAAACATGTTGTGAGTATATTTGACATGCTTGACAGAGATTTGATAGAAACAAGACTAATTTATTATTTTTTTTTAGTCATATATACATGCAAAGAACAGAGCTGAACTTAAAGGTGGAGGACGTAAACCATGGCCACAGAAAGGTATGGGAAGAGCTAGACATGGAAGTATAAGATCGCCACTTTGGAAACATGGTGGTGCAGTACATGGTCCCCGCTCGCCCACTCCTTATTTCTACATGATCCCATTTTATACTAGAGTGCTAGGACTAACAAGTACTCTTTCGGTAAAACTAGCACAAGATGATTTACATATTGTTGATGATCTTGAAATACCAACTGATGAGCCTTCTTATGTACTGGATTTGGTAAAAGAAAGAAAATGGGGTCATTCTGTCTTATTTGTCGATGACAATGATGTTATGTCACAAAACCTGGCCTTAGCTACAGATTACATTGCTCATATGAATATGATGCCTGTATATGGTAAGTTATTCTGTAAATTTACAGTTTATATTTAACTATTATATTTTGTTTGTAGAAGAATTTGTTTAAATAAAATATTTTTATTTTAGGCCTTAATGTACATAGTATGTTAAAACATGAAACGTTAGTTTTAACACAAAATGCTGCACGACTTCTTGAAGATAAACTACTTACCCACATCCATAGAGTAGATCCCCTAAAAGTTGTTAAAGAATATGCAATAAATCAGTGATTTTTTTACAATGCATTTGCAAAATCAACAATAATTATTTTGTATTGAAAATATTTATAGCCTTCATTTGTACACTGTGTAAATAAAACAATTTAGCTATTATTGACAAATGAAACATATTTATTATTAAATCTATCTTCTTCTTCCTGTGGAAGGTGCTGATTTTGGAAGTCTTTTGGGTGGAACAGTTGGCTGCAAAATATAAAAAGGTTTAAAATCTATTATCAATAAAGTAAATTTATTAAAATGTGATACCTTTGGAACAGGAGTAGAACCAAGCATTTTTTCACGCACAGCCCATCTTAATTTTGAATGAGATTTCTCTCCAGGCAAAGATAATTGTTCCCACATAAGTTTGTATCTATTATATAAAGTTACTGGATCATTAGACATCTTTTTACATGATTTTGTTGACCTAGGTTCTGGGTAAGGATTTTGAGACCTAATAACTGAAAATTAAAAATAACCATTAGTAAAAATACACAAATAAATTGAAGTAAAAATATGGGGATTACCCACAAGATTTAGATCTTGAACGTGACCCAGCAGATCCATTTCTCCTTGAGCTAATGGGGGAAGCTAAACTTTTTGATCTTCTCCTTGAGCTAACGGGGGAAGCTAAACTTTTTGATCTTCTCCTTGATTGTCTATAAATTACTTTTTCTGTACTTTTAACATCTATACTTGCTGAACACTTAGGACTTTCCCTCTGTTCTTTTTGTTTTTTTTTGGGTTCTTTAGGTTCCTCAAATGTTTTTGGTTTCTTTTTAGAAGCTGGACTACCATATTTAATAGTGATTGGAATAGATTTAATATCATTAACACTGTTCTCTTTGTTTTCTTGTAACGTATGACATTGTTTCTTACTTATAACTATTCTAGGACAATGATCTTGAGTTTGCTCATTACCTCTACTCGTTCTTAGTTCTTGTTTTTGAACTGCTGCATTTTGCCTAATATTTGATTTGTAAACATTTATTTGTTCCGTCACAGTCTGTGAACATTCCTGTCTCTTATAAACATTTACCTGCTCTCTTACATTTTCTGAAAATTCTTGTTTCTGCAAAATTTTTGTTTTAATTTTTTCTTTCCACTGCTGGCATTCTTTTTCTTTCACCTTTCTATACAGTTTTAATTCTATTGAGTAAAACCACAATTTAAATCAGTTTACCGTTAATACTATATATTATTAAAGGAATCACTTCAAATTTTAAACATACCTTTCATAAACGCTTTTAATTCAGAAGCCGTGACTCCAACAACTCCTAAAGAGTTTAAAATCGCCAAGACTTGTCCTGGATCGTCAGTTATATCTTTGCTCATCGTCCCGAATTATCACAGACCTCTAAATTATAGATTAATGTTATTTCCACTTTTTTTAGTTGATATTCGATATCAAAATATTTTTAAAAATACAGCAACTTGCTTCTCATCTGTTTATGAGGGGAATGACGCCACCTGGTGGATTATTAAATATATATAGATATACTCGTCAATGTATAAAATTTAAATGACTGCGTCCTACACATTGCAAATAAAGTGACCGTTGAAAATGTTGGTAAAGTAGGAATTGCATATAGGCAAAGTAATCCTGCGAGATCTCGTATAGAAAGGTTGCATACGATTGGTCGAAAATTTTCAAAAGTGTAGGTAAGGTTATATTCAGTGCTTTGTTTTGGCGGTACATTGCACTTTCTTAGAATTATGTAGAATTGTTATTAAAAATGCCTTATATTAAAGAGTTTATTTCGTCATTCGCACTTGTACAAGATGTCATTTAAGTTTGTTAAAGTTGTTTGAATTATTGATATATAACTTTACTGTTCATTAAGGTTCAATAAATGACTTGCGGCGACTAAGCCGGTTGTTGTTTTAATAATAAGAGTCAGTGTTATCACGTGAAAATGTATTCGCAATATAAAAGTTTAACGAGTCAAAAAAGTAGTCAATCGCAGATGAAAAAATTCGTCGAAGATGCAGACGCAGATCAAGTAAGTTTCTAAATACTTTTAATTTTGATTGTGAAGCCTTTAATCTTAAAACTTAATTGTATTTTTTATAGCTCATCAAAATGGTACTCAATGTACTCAGTACTTGTGAAGTAGTAAAAATGCTGGATGATATTTTGAAAGGATTTGCTTCATTAAATAAATGCCAAGATAAAAGATTGAAATTGGTCAGAGCTATTTTTGATGCATTAAAAACAGCTAAAGTTACAAGCAAGCATGTTGACAATATTGTCAATAGAATTGTTGTTGATTTTACATTTTATGATAAAGTACACTTGGTGAAACTTACAGAATATTTTCTTGATAGAATCAGAAATAATGATGATGAATTTATGAGGTACATTAACATTTAATTGTATTTTTGAAATTTTTAATATAGCTATTTATACTTTTTGTTTTTTATTTTTGGATTTTAGTTGGAAGGATGTTCTACCATTATTATTAGAAAAGTTAGAAGATGAGAAATCCATAAATCACAGAGGAAATGATGTTTCTGGTCATGAGTATAAAATTATTGTTATTCGTAATATTTGTGAAATAGATTGGGACAATAAAATTTTAACACCTCTGGCCAAAATGTTTGTGTACGTAAAACAGTATTAATGCCAAAATTATTACATTATTTTATATAAATTTTATTTTGCAGAGAGCTAATTGCAGATGTAAAAGATAAAGGAATTTATGAAATGATTATGAAAGCTCTAAAAGAGAAATTAATGACGACAGATTTAAATGAACTTCCTCCATTAGTACATCAAATGTTAAAATTAGGATCTGATCATAGTAGCATTTTAATATTTTCAACGTTATCCAAATACTTTGCTCAAAATTATGCTTCTGTCTCTTCTTCTGAATCTGAAGAATCTATAGGTAGGCTAAGTTATTAAAATGTAAACATATTTTTATAAAGTTAAAAAATGAATTTAGAAGAATTAATCTTGTTTATTCCATGTTTTTAAAGTTTCTACAACATTCACCTTAAAAGAATTGCAAGATGTTGAAAGCACAATTTTGTATCATGTTTATGAATCTGCTTTGGATAATTCAAAAGGTCCTATAGAATATATGAAGTGCCTTAAAGGAGTTACTAATGCTCCTGAATACATTTTGGATACTTTTGTAATGTCTACTTTACTATTGTGGTCCAGTTTACACGAGGATCAAGCTTTTCCAATTTTAAAGCAGGCATTTATAAGGCAAATTCAGGATGAGGAATACCAAAGTAATAGTGCCTGGCTGAGAAAAGTTTCAAACAATAAAATTGAAGTACTTGAAATGATTTACAAGGTTATTGAAAATAGGTACTAAATTAAGTTAAATTTATTTACTTTAGTATTGATAGTATCTTCTTTATATTTCTTTTTACCTTTCCAGCAATAAAGATCGTCAATTAGTACTAAAAGGAATGGTCGATTTTGCTTTTGTTTTATTAAGTATTGATCGCAAAGGAAGCACAGAAATTCATCTTCCTTGGGATTACGGTTGTAAGATACTTCAAAAAATAGCTCGGAAGAGACACGACGCAGCCAGTACTATTCTTGAAATTTTAGTGGACAGAATAATACGCGCTGGTACTAATGTAATTCAATATACAGGTACTTTATAAAAATCAAATAAAAATTGAACAAATGTTATATATTTTTAAATCAAATGAAAAATCTGCAAGAATGTTATATTTTCAGACTGCTTAGCCTACATGTGTCGAAAATTGACGATGACAGTTTTGGATCATCAAGTGTGGATAACGACACTTTTGGAACAGTTGTTGGTAATTCCAGGTATTGCGGCAGCGCAAGTTCTCCGAGCCACGCTACCGTTGATGCGAGTCTCTAGCGCGATTCGTGACAACCTGATCATGACCTTACGCAAAGCCCTTTATCGTAAAGGGACGGAAACTCGACAAATGGCTGTACTTGGATTTTTGCAATTGTTAAAGAATCTTAAACTTTCAACCTTGACGGCTCTGAGCCAAAGTGAGTCCTTATCTTCTTCTAACGTGGCATCTTCATCATCGTTTTTTACTCAGGTATTTAAAAACAATTGCGTATTCTTGCTTTATTCGTTTTTAAAAATAATGTATTTTGTAGGCAACATTAGAAAGACCATCGCGAAGGGCTGCCACTAACCCATGGCATAATACAAACCTGTGTCGTGAAATTTTGGCAATTTTAAGCAAATGTTTCACTCATGAAATGGAAGTACGGTCTCATTTGTACAAAGGTATTATGATTCTATAAGTCGCGTAACAAAGCATTTAAAAAAAATCTTTTTAACAAATGCAAAATTTTCAGAATTGTACAATGCTATTCAAAAGAATGAAGAGTTGACGGAATACGTAATAGAAATGCTACTAGAACATTTCTCTAAGTACTATGAAAAGGATCAAGAGGTGCTACCGCCGGTGATATTTGATAAGTGCGGTTCTGTACAAGGAATTGATGTAGTGCTTCAAGAACCAATTGCTGATCTTATATTTTCTTTACAAAAGATTTATCTTAAAGTTGCTTCCAAAGATTCGTCCAGAATAGACAAACTCGCACTCATCCTGGAATCGCTTTGTAAAAGAATGGCTCAAACAGACTTGGAACATTTGGGCATTGTATGTGTACTAGCATAATAGTCAAATTAATGAGCTTATTCATCTACTAATTTATTTAAATCAATTTTGTTAGGATGAAGAAACGGACGTACTTGACAACACTCCAAAAGCTCAACAGAAGTTACTTAATATTAAGTTAACTATTTCAGTTTATGAATCATTAATAGCTTTCAGAATAGCATCCTGGTCTCCAGATAGCATTTTAGTTGGCCAAAGCATCATCGCATTGTATAAAGGTTATCTTCGATTTACAGAGTACTTAAAAAAACTTGGAAAAGGAAAAAAGGGAGGAAAAGGGAAGAAAGATAAAGATAAGGATAAAGATAAAGATGGTAATGACACAACCGTGAAAAAAGGCGGACGTCCAGCTGCAGTAAAAATGCCAAACACTGTTATGGATTTCGATACTGTATCGAAAAGTATAATTATATTACACAAGTTAGTTCCTAAAATTAGTTTTATTCATCTAGATTTTGAAATTAAATTTGTATTTAAAATAATTATGATGCATTTCTAGCCCTTCAAATACTTATACGACAGAAGAACAAACAAGTGCTTTACGAGGTCGCGTTGAATTTCATCTCTACATTCTGCAAACTTGCATTCAACTCTTTCAAAATATAAGAACGTTAAAAGTCCACGATTTACAAAATTATTTAGAATCAAATAAACGGAACTTCTTTGTTATAGGAGAGTACGTACTTTTAATTATTAATTAAAAATGTAACTTGTTTATTTATGCATTAACAATTATGGGTCTGAATAATTAAAAAACAATTTTCAAATTTTTTTAGAACGTTATATAAATACGTCATATCTAATTTAAAAACAGTAAGCTCATTTAATGAGCAAACTGCTGGATTAGGGTTGGAATGTTTTAAAGAATGTTGTGACATTATGTGCTCTCTTTATTCTTCTGAATTGCCGAGTTTTCTTGAAGCTTTATGTAAGTTTCATTTCACAAGTAATAATAAATAAACGATTAAAAATTACGAAAGTTTATTTTAACTTTTTAGGCGGAGTTGAAAATTCGCAGGGTATTATGACTCAATTAAGAGCATTAATAGATTCTCTGAAGGACATTTTCTTAACAAGCTTAAATGAAGACGAAAGCGAAGAATCAATAGCTCAAAAAATGCCTGCACATTTAATTGAAATAATCTCAAAATTTGTTAAAAAAATTACATTTAATGAAACGAGAACAGAACAGGTATGCAACACAATTGTACTTAAAAAATCACAGAGAAGTAACTATTAACAATTTTTAGTATTTTGATTGGCTTCAAGACCTTGCTGAAAAAGAGCAAGTTGATATTCAAGTCGCTTCTATGGTCATACAGCTTATTCTTCTCTTAGAAGAACGAAATGTGGAGTATGGTGAAATAATTCATGACCTTTGTGTTGAGTGTTGTGCTGTATTAGGAAAAACCGATAAGGTAGATTTATTAATTTTATTGATTTGGTAATATAAAATAATTCTGAATGTATAACTCTTAAATATATTTTTTAGAGTGAGGTAACTTCTACAAGGAAATTCCAAATGGTGAACGAAGATAATGTTTATGGAGTATACCTTGCTATAAATAAAACACTTTTTTCAAAATTACAAAATGTCAATTGGTTATTAGGAAGATTAAATGCAGAATATACAGCGGTAACGAGTCTAGAAGCTGATAGTGAGTCCAGTAAGTTTTATGTCATTTCCTACTATAAAATTTGTTATACCTGACCATAAAAAATACTTTTTCTAAAAATAGACCGTAAAGGAATAAAAGATCGAGAACAGAGCTTGTGTCGTCAGTTTTCGTTTATACTAAGTGTATTTGAAGTTCTAGCCAGTGTGAAGATTAAGCCTGGACAAGCCTCAGATGCTATTTTTAAGAATTTACAGAAAGTTTATAACTTCGCGTGTGCTTTAGCGAAATATTTCAGAAAGAAATCGACACCAACTAATCCAGCTTTTCAATCAGTCAAGTAAGATTCTCTGACTTTTATAATTTAAACATTACGTATAAATTTTCAAAACAATAATAAATTCCTTTAACTAATACCATTGTTACAGGTTTATACCAGTAATTCAAGGAGCAGGTAATGCGTTAAAACATGCAATTACAGAATTAATATTACATGTAGAGGTAAATTATCTATAAAACGTTTAATGATATATTTTATACTTATTTCTATTTTTACAATTTATGGTAATATTTTTTTAGTCATCACAAAGTGGTGGAAAATCTAATGATGGGCACGTTCAACGTAATAAAATATTGAAAGAAGTGATGGTTATTCCTGGTGTGGTGCAGGCAGTGGACATGTTTGATAAAGAAATAGCATTATTGGCTAAGAAAACTGGAGTAAGTAATACTTTTCACAATTAATTATTACGAAAATATTTTTGAATAGAAAGTTTACAAAATGATTAAAAAACATTTTAATTTTTAGGTTGATTTAATGAAGTATACTAAATACGATGCTATTAGAGACTTCAGAATACAAAATTCTCAACTTATGGAGAATTTGGAAAAAATGAATGTCAGTTTGGTAAGTTACAATTAGGTTGGAAAGTATAACTAGAAAGTACAGTATGTGTAAATATTTATTTAAACAATTATAGGTAGTAACACAAGCCACTCGCAGAGAGAATGTAAATGATGATGACGATGAAGACGTTGATCATAACGATAATGACAACGATAATAATGATAATAACGATTCTGAAAGCGGAAGTGATGAGACTCCTCCTAAAAAGAGACGCAAGGATTCTTAGTCTTGCGAAGTCAAAATAATTCAAATATATTTTTTAGTTTTTTAGTAAATAAATTTTTTTAGCTTTATAAATATATGTTATGCCAGTGATTGTGATATCATAGAAATCATTAAGTTATTTTGTATCGAGTTACATGTACAAAATTTTTACATGTATAAAATTTCTGAAAAATTTTACTGAAAGTGTTAAGGTAAAATATAAATATTTAACTAATTTTATTTAGTTTTATTAAATAGTTTATTCAAAATGAAAATAAGTTAACACAAACAAAAATAAATTAACATATACAAATAATGAGTAAAGTCTCGCGTTAAATTATCAAATATAAATTAAAACTTTTGAAAATCGCTTGTAATTAAAGTGTAAATATTATTTTCAAAGTAGATCAGTAATTGATGTTCTCTCTCAAGTCTTAACAAATCTACAGATACATGTCTTAACCAATTTCTTTTTAACTGCATAAATTCATGCCGATTAGCAGTAAAGCTAAAGGTAGAAAAATACCTTTGAAAAAAAATTGATTAAACTACATCAATTCATGCAAAGGGAAGGTCGAAGTCTTAAAAAGTGTAGCTGGGCGCGAGTCCGCACCACTCCTGCACAAAGACAAGCACGTCATTCAGTGGGGAATCTGAAGGCGTCTGTCTGGCAGCAGCAACAAACTTGTTCCAGTCCTCTCTTGCAGCCAATTTCCTGCTTCCCTCGAACTGGACTGACGCACCACGGATGGGATAACCAGTGAGCGCGCACTCAACCAGCGGCGAAGCGTCGCTCGCGTGACTAGTTAATGAACCCACGTAAACGCCTCGCTGATCAACCGGCAAACCTTGATCCACCTTCTGGTCTACGGAGACCGTCAACACCCACTCGCGCACCTCCTCACGCTGCTCGTGAGTCAAATTGAGGCTAGGTGGCAGGGGCACTTCCAGAGGGAAGTCTGTTACTCGTAGATCGTCCACGTCTGTAAAGGAAGGCATTATATTTGAATTAAATTCCATATAAAAAAACTAAATATAAAAAGATCATGTGTACCTAGGACGCTATTAGTTCCCTCTTCAATGCACTCCTCAAGGTCGAGGAAATGATTCAGGAAGACAAAGGCCTCGCTACTAAGTCCGGCACTGCGCGCCTCGATGCCAGCCTCGTAGTAGCAGCGGTCGGCTAACAGAATATCCGTGAATCTCAGGAGGGATATAGAAGTTTTCAAAATGACTCCTGTCAGTGCTGATGATGCAGACTTGCTTGCGCAACGCACACAAGAGAAATGGGTTGCGCGAAGTAGTCGATCGAACTTGGACGTAATCTTCTAAATAATTACGTTAATTATTGTATAAAGTCTAAAGCATAAAAAATATTCCGAAACCCAAGGAAATACTTACAGACGGAGTCGAGCTATCCAAATTTTTAAGAAGGTTCAAAAGTATGTTTCTCATTTTAGCCAAGTACGAGTACTCGCTTTTTGTATCATTCGCATTAAGCACGCTTTCACTTAAGTGGTCGTACAGATTGTAATTCTGCGAAACCGGCGGCGCACCATACTGCACGTAAAGTTGCAGAGCATCGGCTACGTTATCAGATTTGAGTAGCTGAGTTGCTCGCATCGCCACGTACTTGTGCAATACAGTTGAACCTAAAGCAAATATTAAATTAAATATTAAATTACATCATGCATAAATAATACAGAGTAGGTCAAAGAAATTACCTTGAGTTTTAGCAGTTTCGAAGACCTGATTCCACTGTCCCTTCCGCATGAGCATATTAAGTGCAGCATCAGCGTCAACACGCGCTAGGTTCTCTACCTGACCTTCCTTAATCATCGCTTCTCTGTAAAGGTCTTCGAGGTAGATTTCTAGATCTGGAGCGAGTTCTCTCACTACTCGTTTTGCTTTTGCCCAGTCACCCACTGCTGCCAGAGCGTTCACTGCCTCTTTTATGCGATCGGCTTGTAGGAATACCTATTAGGATGAGCAATAAATTTGGGTAAGATCTTTCCTATCTGTAAGCCAAATGTTAATAAAAGCAGAGCGATTTTTACCTGAGCAGCTAAGCCGTGCTCTCCTGCGGTAAACAACCTGGAACCGAGTTCTCCGCCAAACTGCGCGGCCATCTCGGGCTCTGCTCTGTGCAGTAGCACATCCGCCGCTTGCAGGAGCACGGGTTTCGGTGCGCGTGGATCGCGCAATAAAATGTCTAGAGCGGCGCGCACCTCCCCGACCTCGAGCCAATGACGCGCCTCTTCCAAAACACCCTGGCCGTCCAACTGAGTTGTACGCTGCCCGAGTTCGCGACGCAAAGCTGCCTCCTGGCTTGGAAGGTACTCGCGGCATACTCGCATCGCTTCCGACCACATGCCTGCATTCTATAAAATGAATTGTAATGATTAGTTTCCAAGTTAAATAAATGCACTTTAAGTTACATTGTATAAACATAAATTAATGAAATATTAGAATATTTCGATTATTGCTACAATGTCTTCTAGTTTAATAATAATAATTTTATAAACCTTGTAATGATTAATAATAATTTCCGGCTTATGCGCTCGAAGCAAAAGCGATTCGGCAGTTGCGTAGTCCTGAGCTTCAGCAGCTTCAGATGCTCTCGCAACCAGAACCTGCGACAAGCCTTCTGGACAGTGATTCTGCGCCACGTATTCGGCAGCTTCCCAATCGCGCGTGTGTATGTACATTTGAACCGCCTCCATTGCTTTGTCCGCTGCGTGAAAAAAAAAATAGCATATTAAGTTTCAGCAACAAACTCATTACAAGACAGCAATACCTTTGAGAAACTCTCGCTCCGCGTCGGCGAATCGACCCTCGTCTTCGAGCGCCATGGCGTAGCGATAGTGCACGTCTTTCTGCTGTTCGCTGCTGCTGTACTTGACGATTTCGAGCGCCCAATCGAAGATGCCAGCTTCGCACGCCAACAGCAGGCAAGCGTCCAGGTAACCTAACCGAGAGAGTAATCGAGCACCCAGTTCTGGTGCTAAAGTGCGAGCCCACATAAGCGCAACCTGTTTAAGAGAGCAAAATTTTAGTGAAATTGAAAGTAGAGAGGATATCCATGAATCAATATGGCAAGGAGACTACTAAAATCTGGGTACAATTAAAATCTTTACGTTTCGCATACATTTTCATGCCTGTACAACATAACACTGGATATTAAAATTGAAAAAATGAATTGTCAAATTTCCTTTGCCTTAATTTTTAAAACATTTCAAGTCATGAACTAACAAGAGTAAAATCAATACCAAGAACCGGGGAATACATACTTGTTGAGCGGCTTTGTCTCCAGAGGCACTTTTGGCGACCCTCAAAGCGTCATCCCACATGTTCGCGTTACGATACGCCGCGACGGCGCCTCTCCAGTCTTCTGCGCCGAGAAAGTGCTCTTCAGCCTCCCTCGGCTTCCCCGCACTTTCCAGCTCTTTTGCCAGGTGCGCGTGAGTCGTTTTCAGCAGCTCCGGCCTGCGAATGAATATTCATTAAATTTAAGCTGAATTGCATGTAGAGTTTTATTAAAGTACCTGAATTTCGCGACAAGGCGAACCATGTCCTGCCGGTGTCCGGCCTGTCGGTACATAGCGATGGCCTCGTCGTACTGTTCGGTGGCTGCGTAGAGAGCCTCTGCGTGTCTGTAGTCGCCGGCGCTTCTGAGAGCTTCGGCATGCCCCGCGAGTAATTCATGCGCTTCCTGAGGTTCCAGTTCGCTTTGGGCCAGTTCTTGCGCTCTCTGCCAGTTGTTCGCATTAGCGTAAGCCTCGACAGCTCGACGAGGAAGACCTGCACGGAGATACAGTTTTTCTGCTATTCCAAGGTCGTTTACTGAGGTGAAGTGCTCCGCGACTCTCTCGCAATAGGAACGGATATCGGGATCGTCCTCCACTTCGATCACCTGTTGGTATGTTAGTTGGTCAGAATGTTTTTTTTTTTTTTTTTAAATCTTTTTGTTTGTTACAAAAGGCTTGACTTTTACCTGAATGATCTGCAGAGCTTTTCTCCATTGATGGGCAAGCACGGAGGCTCTTAGAGCTAACGCTGTCTCCCCGGCCTCTATGAAGTGATTAATCGCAGCATCGTAGTGTCCACCTTGCATCAAGTGATGACCCCAATCTTTCTCCAACCTTACTACCGAATTCGGTTCTGTTTGCCTTGCTGTACAACAAAACATTTTTATTTGCCTTAAATTCTAATAGCACTTATTTGCAGTAAAACAAAAATTGTTTAATCACCTAAATCAATGGCACGTGCGAAAACACCACACTTTCCGTAGGCCTCAATAGCGGCATGGTGATCTCCAGTGCGCTCGTAGATCTCTCCGGCAAGTTCGAGGAGCTCGGAGGCCTTGAGCGCGCGTACGATGTCGCTAACGATCTTTTCGTCACTAATTAGCTCGTCTTGATTCAGGAGAAGTCGACCTGCCCGAGCTGGACGTCGAGCCTCTAAGTAGAGCTTTATCGCTCGTCGGGGATTCTCTGATTCGATGATGCTCGCCGCCTTTGCTATCTGTCCGCTATCCATTAACCAGGCCATGTGTTTATCTCTGGAAATTTGAATAAATAAAACAATAGCCATGATATTTTTATAAAAAAAAAACCTTGTTTTAGTAAGAGTAAATGCATACCTTAGTTGTGAGAGTCCAGCCCACCGTCGGTTCTGGGCGAGGATAAGGGCATCTTCCCAGTGCCAGTAGCGTTGATACATGTCAAGCGCCTTTGACAGTTCGTTCTGTTCAAGGTAGATTGCCTCAGCTGTCTTTAGCTCTCCCTTCAGAATCGCCAGCTTCGCCCAGCAATCTGGACTGGCTAATGCCTCATTGCCTGTTTCTTCTGCGTACTTTATCCCAGTGCTTACAATGTCCTTCAGTAAGCGGCAACACGCCGCGTCACCCAGTGCTGCATAACAACGTGCTGCTACTGTAAAAGCTCTAAAAATATTTGATTTGGTTACTGAAAAATTATTAAACAATTAAAAATCTAAGACTATCTGCTTACCTCTCGCTCATAGCATTATTGGCAACGTTCTCCCACATAGCCTCGGCTTGCGGTCTGTCACCTAACTCCTCGAGAAACAGCACAACCCTTCCAAAATCGTTATCGTGCAGAGCAGTGCCGAATTCGATAAGTCCTTCATCAAGCAAATATGAAATCTCAGTTCCATTCTCGTCGACCAGCACCGACGTCCTGCCCTTCTCCCTCACGATGTTCACGACTTCGCCCTTGATAGGGATGAAGGTCGCCGCATCTGGAGCGTCTACGTTGTACCAGACCGCGAGGTTCCCGATTGATTGAGCGACCACCACATCGCTGCCATACACCCAACTCACGTAGCTCGTGCCCGAAAGTAATAAAACGTGACCACCTGCATAAAGTTACATTCTCAATTAATTAATTAAACGATTAAAATAAGTTTAATCAAAAATCCTATCAATGAACAGTCTTACCTTGATCATCGCTTAACCAGAGCCTTCCCCTCTTATCTCTTGATAGGAGCCTCCGACCTGTTTCGCTCAATTCCAGCCAGTCAACTCGCGCATCATGAGATATCATGGCAACAGTCATTCCGTTGACAAGGTCAACGACACGGACCGTCCGCGGGTCAAGCAAATATGCCAGCCGCTTGTTATCAGGGGTGCCCGGCAATCGCCGTTCATTTATTCGAACGCTGGCCACATGGGGATTCACTGCTTCTGTCCGCACTGTACCGAGAATTTCATTGCGGCCGTACTCGACGATGTTTAGCTCTCCGGCGCAAAAGATCAGACAGACGCCTGGATACTCGAAGAAGAACTTTTCACTGCCTGCAACAGGATTTATTTTGAAATTTTATTATTTAGATTGAATTGATCTGTTTTCAATAGTCTGTAAAATGCGTGGAGTAAGAGCACTTACCATTTTTATCCTCCCAAGGAATCTCACTGAGCAGATTATGCTCGATATCGCAAATAAGTAAGGAAGCAGACGTACGAGCGACAACGCGATTGTCGCGTCGGCCGAGTACTTTGACATCCTCGATTTCGTTACCGTATTGCGACCTGACGATGACGGGCCGACCTTTGCCCTCAAGTGATCTTATAACTACTTGACTAGGACCAACATAGGAGACCTCATGACTGCCACGTACTACCGAACGCCGTAAAATTGTCTCAAACTGCTCTACAGCACCACAGAGACCACCCACTACTAGTTTTGAACCTATCAAGCAAAATAATTAGTTGGCTATTATTTTAGTTTTCTGAATTAACGTTGTACTAATTAAAATTCTTAATTTGTTCACCATCTTTTCTCCATGCCAATGCAGTAATTGTGTAAAAATTAGGTAAATCTCTCGAGTTGGTCTCTTCCCAAATGTTCTTTCTCGGGCTCCAATCAAATACTCTGACCTATAATTAAGTATATTGATCGATTTAGATTATATTCACAAAAATAAAATAAAATCTAAAGTTAATATTGATATTTTTTGTATTTTTCTTAAGAAAACAATATTACCTTATTCCAAGATCCAACAGCAACACTCTGTCCACTTGGGCTACAGCACGCGACGGAAATATCCCTCTCAGCGGGTTCGCGGCTGTAGTCGAGGTTCTTGGTGACTTTGCCACGCGAGTCATAAAAGACTACTTTGCGGTCGCAACCAGCGGCCAGGATATGTGCCTGCAGCCAGGCCAGACCGTAGGCCGGCACTGGGTGAATGAATATTCTGCCTGTCGGTTCCGCCACACTGTCTTCTGCCACATAGTACCGAATGACGCTCCCATCCGCGTGGCTCGAGAGGAAACCCGTGCCGCGAGTGCTAGTTTTAAATTTCAAGTTTTTAGGTATAGTTGTTGCAATTTTAAAAGACTTAGGATCTATAAGTATTTAAATCATAAAACAACTGTGATTAATCTGTAATCATTGCAATATAATATTTTTACGTTGTAACAATCGATTTGTTTTACTTGGGCAAATATCGTTTAAGGCGGCTTTTTGAAGCGAAGAAATACAACTTACTTTACGGAAAGTGCAATGGTCATCGAATCGGCAGCATAGAGAGTCTGAGCTTTGTTGGCTTTGGTTATTGCAGCACGAACTTTTCCGTCTGCTAATCCAATGATTATCGGACCTTCGGTCGGCCAGACTAAGCAGGTGACCGACGAATTTTGTGGAAATTTGTTGCATATCACTTTCTTTGAACCCCTACGAATCTCAAAATGTTACATTAATAAGATGCCTTTTTAATTTTTAAATCTATTAAATTAAACATTTGTTACCATTCTTCTCCAATTTTATAAACATAAACGATATTATCTGTTTGTCCGACGGCAATTTTCGTCGAGTCCGGTGAAAATGCAATGCCTTTTACAAGATAACTTTTCTTTCCATTCTAAAACATAATTTAGACGTAAAAATAACTGAAAAATAATCAATAGCGTATGTAAATTTATCGATTCAAATGAGTCATCTAATGTTTCTAGTGTCACCTGTCTCGTTATCAGTTATAATCTAATAACGTTTTTTATACAAACTAATACCATTAGTTATTTTCACACACAGAAATATCGGCGTCGAACTTGTCTAATGAAAGTTTTCGTAACTTTTACAACTTATAATTGACAGAAACAATAAATAAAAAAAACCCCGGAATCCTTCCATTTATCAACACACCTATCAAGATTTCATCTTTTCACACTTAATAATCTTGATAAATACAGATTTGTGCATTTTTCAAAAGGGTGGATTCATAAAGAACGAAATACTCTAGATCAATTGCTAAGCTGCTAAAATCGGCAACCACCTTAGAATCCACTGGTTTCGTAGAAAATCGATCCTTCTTAACGCCCTTGTCGTCAAATAGGTAGATCGAGCGGTCCGTGGAGGCGACAGCGAGCTTCAGGCCATTCGGCGACCAGGCGATGGCCACAACCCTGTTCTCGCAGTCCTGCAAAGGCAAGCATCGTCTCAAAATAAGCCCTCAATACGTTCGCCGAGGTACTCACATGCGCCGGCAGAATGGAGCCGAGATACTTGAGCAGCATTTTCCCTCATGACTGGCGGCTCCGCGTGCACGCGGGATCCTTGTGTGTGCCCGAGAAGTTGCTAGGCGACCCACCGTCGACATCGATACGATTACGATTTCATACTGACTTACTTGCTGAGTTTGTGCCTACTTAGCCGAGCACTAACGATTTCATAGACTTTGTACCGGAGGCTTAATGAGAGGATATATAGACTTGTTCTGCAAAAGAAATCGGGGTTTAGAATTGGTTTTGTGTATTAGTACACATATGTATAATTTTTTTTTATAATAGTATAATATAATAAGACTAATTAAAGAACTATTAAAAAAAGAAATTCTTTATCCTTTAATTATTTGAGTATTTACGAACGTTATTGGAAGCACATTTTTTCGTTTCAAAATTATTTTCATTTAATTTTTAAATTCTTGATTTACACGTGTAGTTATTAAAATATTTTAAAAATGTTTTTAAAAGGTTTCAGTGCGCTATTATTAGGGACCCATTATTGTTTACGTTTTATGCACTTATATTGAAGTTCATGAAATAAGTATAATTTATTCCTTATCTTAACGATTGTCAAACACTCAATATCACATAAAAATCATGTAACTTAGATAAATAAATAAAAAATTTTAATAATTTCAATTTTTTAAAAATAATTAATAAGTTGTCATAATTTTTGAATCCTTTGAATTAAAAAAGCCCAAAACAAAATGTACTAACCTTTAATTATTCGAAAATTTGTCAATTTCTTATAGTACACATCGTTATTATAAATCAACTTATAAGCAGTAGTAATATCTTCAACCATAGGATAATTAGCTCGCCGTCCTTGACGTCCGCTTTTTCTAAACACCGAGTCCGCAAACAAATGTTGCTAACGCTAACCTGCAAACTATAAACCGCCACATATTTTCGCCGAATCGAATTTCATGTTGAATGAATTAAAGAACACTTGCAAGTTGAAACTTTCCCAACTTAACAGGTGCCTATATATTATCGATCCAAACTAAACTCTCAGCGAAAATTCAAATCTCGCCTGCACGTTACTCGCGGCTCTGACGTCACATCACAACAATGTTGTGGCGCGCGCGCGGGGTTATGTCGCGCGCATCGATCACAACAACATAACCGTCCCGTCCGTTCCACCGTTGACTCGAGGAGGATGCGCGAGAAGTAGCCGCGGCAGGAGGTAGTGATGGAGCCGGAGGTTCGAGACAACGACATCTACGGCCTCGTCACCGGGCTCTGCAAAAGTTTATACAGGCAGTACCACCAGCCTGAGGAAGATGAGCATCCATACCTTCTTCAAGAGGATCATTTCAGACTGATCAGGAAGCTGAGATGCAGGGCGTACGAGATACTACTGAACAAGTCCAGCCAGGATTATGGTGTGTGGTGCTTTAATCTGGGAATGGAGGGATTTAATGTTTAAATGAGTTTTAAGTCATTTTCATTTTAAACAAAATGATTATTAAGTTTTCTTCGTTTAATGAGTGTGTTTTTTTTAAAATTAAGTCAAAATGGTACAGAAAGTAGAGTATTGCTATTAAGTGTCATTATTTTCTGTTATTTATTTAATACTTTAAGTTCATTAAGCAATTTATTAAATTACAACTATAATCTTATTAAGCATACATATGAAAACTAATACATAAACGTTTTTGTAGGAAATCGTAACGAATCATGTGATCCAATAGTAGAATTATTAAAATATGCCTATATATTAAAAGTTGGTAAAGGACGCTTGTCACAAGCAGCACAATTACAAAAATATTTAGACGAGTTTATAGATAATGGACTGGATCCAGACTCTACAACTTATGCAACTTTACAATTTCTCAATGAACTCAAGTCTTTTGATTTTGAAGATGAATCTACTTTGGTAAATAAAGATATACTCATTTATTGTACTTTTCTATAAATTGTCGTAATAATTGAACATGCATTTATTTTAGGATATTTTTCATTACGGTAAACCACACCCACAATTACCTGAAATGGTTTATGACCAAAAAGATGTTCCACCCTTTCAAATATATCCAGCTGAATCATTTTACCTGCCAAAAAAATTTGAATTGATGTTTAAGCAGAAGCATAACAGTGTTATTAGATCAAATGTGGGTGAACCTGGAAGTAATTTGGCTTTATTAGGTCGATTTACTTCTACATTCAATAATATTCAGAACATTACGTATGTATTTTTTTTATATGAATCTAACATACAATATTATCGATTACATTAAAAAAAAATTCTATTTTTATTAGGTACAAGAATAATTTTTATTCAAAATCAAATGAGCACAAAACAAACCTTTTTAAGGAACCTCACTCAATGTTGCAATCTTGTTTTGTACCTCAATTAAAAGTAAGTCTTCAAAAATACTAATTAAGTTTTTTATGAGAAAATTAAAAATTGTTAATTTTTAATAGTACTTAGAATTAGAAAATGAAGAGCAGCTTCAAGTTTGTAAAGAAGGAATTGTGACTGAGCCAGAATCCCCTTGGCAAAGCAAAGATACTGTACAATTGTTTGGAAGTGGTCTAATTTTTTTAGAAAGTGATACTAAGATTTATGAAATAGATGATGAAGAAAGTGAGGAGAAAGAGGAACATATGGACAAAATGTGGGAAAACGTGGATAAAATATGGGAAAACGTGGATAAAAATTCTGAATTTTCTAATCATAGAACTTGGGAGACCTTGGGATCGTGTGAACCACCAAAAGAGCCTCCATTTGTATCCGAGTGTGCAGAGGCTACTCTACATTTAGTAAATGTTGCACACGATAATATTTTGCCAACTTTGGTTCGTTGCCTGTTTAAAAAAAATCCATTTTAAAATTCAATTTGGTTCAAGTTTATATGCATTATTAAATAAAATTTGTGTTTGATTTTAGATTGCTCCTGTTCCCCAAGTTAATGAGGTTCCTGTTTCAGAATTTATAAGCAATATGAAACTTTTATTACTTGGAGTTGAATCAAGTACTTTCAAATATTATCCTACAGTAAGCAAGACTACTTTTTTATAAAGTTAAAAATTTTTATGTTCAGCTTTTAAAATATAATTTATTATTATCAGACTGGATTTGGTTTAAAAAAGAATGTAGCAATTCATGGTATAAGTCCAGAGTCTCTTGAAAATATGTGTTTCGAAATAACTAGTTGGGGTACTTGTTATAGAAATCTGGCCAATTTAATCGTTCCTGACCCGCAAACTGGAAAATTACAAATAGAAGGACTTATTTTTAAAGTGAGTTTACAAGACTGATTTGATACATTTTATATATGCTCATTAAAAAAAATTTGCAGGCTTTATGCGGTAGTATTAAAGAATTCCTGGTCTTCTATCGCGCTGCTGTTCTTCGTGTATCAATAATAGATGAAGACAATCCAGGACCGTTACAATTTTTGTCAAAATTAAGACAATTAGGTAAATTGATTCTTAAAGTGGCAGGACTTTGTCGCTGTGATAGTCACAGTGGAACAACATTGGGCGAAGGCATAGGTATTTTGACGCATATTTATGAAGAAGTCACTAAAGTTACGGAGCAAAATGTGGCTTTAGTCTTTTATTCGATATTAAAAGACTGCTGTGAAATCTATTTTCGGTAAATAACAATCTTTAATTGTTCCCCATTTAAGTAAGAATATGCAAATAAAGTACATCAAATTGTTTTAGATTTTTGCAACAGTGGATATTTGAGGGTGTCTGTACAGATATTTATGAAGAGTTCATGATTAAAGTTCGGCCTCAGTACGTTCGAACTCGAGGACATCGTTTTTGGACAAGAGCTTTTAGTATTAACAAAAAATTAGTTCCTGGATTCATATCAGAATTAGCAGATTCAATTTTGCAATGCGGAAAAGCAGTAACATTGCTGAAAATGTGTGATCCTCAAGTTAGTATTTTATAATCATCTTATAAATTACTTTATAAAGAATCAATTACAAATATGCATTTTTGCAGAATCCTTTGTGCCGAATGTCTGTGTCAAGCCAACCACCGGTGCGGGTTTGTTTGAGTGTAGGGATGTTGAGAGAACAGGTTAAATTTTATGAAGAGTATGTAACAAAGGGGGAAATAGAACAGGGGAAGGTTGTATCAATTTCCTCAGCAATAGAAGAACAAAAAGAAGCAGAAAAAATAAGAGCTGACCTCGTGATCGCAGCTCAAGAAAATACCTTAACGAGGCTGAAAAGTAAGTGCTATAAGATACAAGATCTTGTTGAACGAATCGCAATTTAAAATAATTTTGATAAGTATACATTCTACTTTTACACACTTTTGTAGAAGAACGAGAAGATGCCCGCAGAAAAATAATAAAAGAAAAAAGCGAATTTTTGACTCAATTAAAAGATCAAGCTGAAGCAGCTGCTCTGAGGAAAGAAAGAGATCGTGATGCAGAACTTCTTGCAGACAAGCTACTTATGGAAAAAATTATGAAACTCGAAGAAGACGCGAAAAATACTGAAAAAGAAGAAAGGCAAGTTTCAAATAGTAATTTTAAAATACTTATTTGTATTTATATTAAATTAATCGTTTATAAATTCTGCAGGGAAAATACCATAAAGTATTATAATGAATTGGCTGAAGAAGCGAAAAGAAAACGAATACACACAGAATGGAGAATTCGAAGGATGAAGTTGTTTGATGAAAGAATATTTGCTATATCTGATTTGAGAAAAGAATTTATTAATACCCCAGACACACCGGAGGCAGCTTTCAGCTTTGAACAAAAAACTCAAGAAATCAAAAGTTTAGACGAAATAAAGCCAACAAATAAAGAAGACGATTTATTCGCCGAAAGCAAATTGATGGAAAAAGATAATAATAACAAACCAAAAGAAATAAAAGCGTCTGAAAGTTCTGAAGTTGATTCTAAACACGGAGAAAGTTCAGAAGCTGAAACTTTTATTATTTCCAATCCAGTTCTTGAAAACAACGAAGAAGAAGGAATTCTAAGTGAGGACGAAAACAGCAATCCTATTTCTACAAAAATGGATGAATCGCCTTCAAAAAATCAAAATTTCAACGTTCAGGATGAAAAAAATCAAAATCTCGGTATATCAGATCAACAACATCGAAGTGTTAATACTGAGCAAAGTTCAACGAAAGCAATTAGACCGACTGTACTAGATATTACTAGCGTAAACACCCAAAACTATCCAAAAAACTTCGACATTCTCGACGGCTTAAAAAATGAAAATCAAACCACCAATGATAAAGCTCTAAATTTATTATATTGTAGTGGAATGGATAACATGACTCAAGCCCAGCGCAATAAGTTAAAAGTTCTTCAACAAGAATACGGAGTTACACCGAATAATAATGAATCAACTACGATTCTTTTTGCGATGGAAAATTCTGAAAATAAATCGAAAACAACTGAGATCGAAATGAATAGGTTGAGGAATACTCAACATATAACTCACTTAAATTGGAAAGATATAGATCTTAATAGCCCATTGCAAATATCTAATTTAAATAAGGATGAAACGAATCGAGAACAAACAGAAATCGAGACGAATCGATTAAGAAATACGCAACATCTTACTCACTTAAATTGGGAAGGTATAGATCTTAATAGCCCATTGCAAATATTTAATTTAAATAAGGATGAAACAAATCGAGAAAAAACAGAAATCGAGACGAATCGATTAAGAAATACGCAACATCTTACTCACTTAAATTGGGAAGGTGTAGATCTTAATAGCCCGTTGCAAATATCTAATTTCAATAACGATGAAACGAATCGAGAAAAAACAGAAATCGAGACGAATCGATTAAGAAATACGCAACATCTTACTCACTTAAATTGGGATAACATAGAAAATCAAGAAAAGAGGGAAAGTAAAGAAGATTCGAAGGAAGAGAAAACGGAAATTCAAATTAACAGACTAAGGAATACGCAGCATCTAACGCACTTAAATTGGAATGAAATCGAATTAACAGAAGTTCTGAAGGAAAAAGGTGCTTTAAGTGACGCTGAAATAAATAGAAACAAAGTAATGTCCAGCTTTTACGATCGCATGAATGATTTCGAAGCCATTCCAATAAGATCAGAAAGTTTAACTGAATGGCAAAAGAACAGAAATAAAAACTTAGCTTGCCACATCGAACAATTTAATCAAGATATCAACAGATTCGAAAATGAGCAGCAAAAGGAAACAACGCCGATGTCAACAACAACGGACCATTTCACCACCTCAACATACAGTAGTTGCATGCAAATACAGAGTAGCGAAAATACTCCGTTTTCAGAGATCACGAATCATAGTGATATGTTATTCACTAAATCTTCTGATGGAACATTATCAGAAAGTACTTGGCACACAACTCAATCCCGAAAATCCAAATTTTTCCCTGATACTCCATCTTTTCCAAATTTTATTGGCTTCGCTTCCGTTCCTAGTACACCGAGCGCTGAATCTTTACAGTTGACTGTAGCTGACGTTGAAATGATCGATACGACTTCACTGCAGGTCTTTCTTAAAAAGTCGGTAATTATTCCACTGTCGGTGCAGAGTCGCCTTGTAAATAATGCCATCATTAAGGTAAAAATAAATTGTTTGTATATTAACGTTTAAGTCACATAATCTTCAATTATTAATGTAAAAATATGTATTCTATAGTATCTCGTAAATCAGCACAATATGCTGTCTCACTTACATAGTTTGCGAAGCTACTACTTTTTACTGAATGGAGAATTTGCCAAAACCCTCATGAAATTAGTATTTACGAAACTGTACGCTGCTAAGGAACCAAAGGAGCTATTCAATTCATCAACTTTGACAAACTTCCTTGAAAAGGCGCTTGTAAGTTCTCTGAGTACTACTTACGCTAATTCTGAGCTACTCAGTTTATCAGCCATTACTGATGATGTTCCTACCTTCCTGCAGGTATTATTTAAAATCAATTTTCTTGAACAAATTTTTCAGTCCTAGAAGAGATTAATATAGTAATAAATTAAATATGTTTTATTCTATATTTAGACATCGAATCCAGAAATCCTGAGTTGTCTTTCATTAAAGTACAAAATATCATGGCCCTTAAATATAATATTCAATGATATCGTATTACAGCAATACAGCAGAGTATTTAAGTTTTTACTGATGGTTGGTCGTGTCCTTTGGGTATTACAAGAAGATTTCCACATTTTAAAAATCGAAAGAAAAGCTTCCATAACAAAAAACCATCACAAGGTAAATTTATTTCTTTAACTTTTATGAATCTTTTTACCATTGAATTATTATCTTTTACTTATATATACATTGGAAAATTTTCCATTTATAGCTCCAACTCTACAGATATTCAATGATGCAATTCATGAATGCACTGCACACTTACTTGACATGCAGTGTTTTGCACGCAAGCTGGTCGGAGTTTGAAAAGGAGCTACAGAAGGCAACTACTCTTGATGAAGTCTATGACACACATGTCAGTTATATAAAGAAAATTTTATCGAGGTAATGAATCAATAAAAAGAAAATAGAGTGCTTTTGAAAGCGAATCGATTCTATTCGAACTATCTTTATTGTCAACAGCGTATTATTTAAAATATAGAAAATACTTTTGATGTAAAATATTCTTTTTTTTATATTACACTATAAAATAAATTTCTTGTTATGTTTTTAGGTGTATGTTAAATACATGGGGTGAAAAAATGCGCAAATGTTTGTGTAACATATTCAAAGTTGTTTTAAAATTTCACAATCGCATCAGAGCACAAAAGTGGACCAGTGACTCTCAGCAGTCCGAGCCGAATTACGAGAATCTCGAGAAGATGTACATCGCTTTCTGCGAGCAGAGAGCCTATTTGGCCCATGTAGCCGAGAAACTAGCCAATAGTGGCTATCAACCCCATCTCATGCAGTTCCTGCACGCGCTAAACATAAATCATCGCTACGACCTCACTTCCAAGAAGTAGATTAAGAGAGCCCATATATTTTTCGTAAATACCAAAAAACTGAAAAGCTTCAAAATCAAACGATTTTCTATTATTGATTTCTGTAAAGGTTGAAATTAAACACACAGCAATAATTATTTAGTATAGTCTTTCAAAAATAGGTAAATAAATGATAGTTTCTTAATTGGTATCAGTAATAAGAAACAGTATTTGAAAAAAAATATTAAAATCTACAAGATTTTCTATAACAGTTTAGTGCAAATTGATTTAAGTGCTATATTAATTATTATTTGCCATTTATGTAAAAAACTTGTTAATTAATACTATTTAAAAAGGTTTAAAATTTGAAGCAACTGAATGTTTTTTCATTCATTAAAAAAGCAAGGAAATGCTTCCTTTTGTTAATAATCTTGAAAAAATTTTTGAATATCTGTTTATAAATTGATAAGTTACAGTTTTATCAAACTGAAAAAGCCATACATATGATACTCAAGTCTCGTTAATTTTAAACTTATACTATAGTTACTTATTATTGCATCACAACGCATAAAATATTAAAATACCACCAACCTTGAAAACGACTAACACAACTATATTTTTTGAACTACATTTTAGTACTAGCGAAATCATTGTATTTTAAACAGGTAAATGTTATACGTAAGTTAAGCTATTTAAACAATTTGTTGCTCAAATAGGTTCATTTAAATTTATTTCGGAATATGTAAATTTTAATATTGTTCTAAGTACGTATAATCTAGTTTAGTGAACAAATTATTCCGCGAATAAATTGTTCTATGATTCACGAGCTTTCTCGTCCACGCTGCATGCATTAATGGCCTTAAATAGATAAATTTCATTGAGAAATACAAATAGAAAAATATAAAGTGTAAACATATATTTACTTCTAGTTTAATTAAAAAGTTCTTATAAAATAGCAAATATTTGTATTTCTTTATTGCTATTTGTTAAAATGATGCATAAATGATATTAATCGTAAAGATTGCTTGTTTAACTGCTTATCTCGTTATTAATTTATTATTGTTAAAAAAATTAAAATTACATAACATTAAGTTAGAAGTAAAATTGATAATCTATGGATTATGTTGCGTACTCTTTTTGTATAATCATTTTTGTACATAATTCGACGAATTTTCATTCATTTTAATTATAAAACATGTTTGTACTTATGTAAAAATGTATAGAACATTCTTTATCTAGTTATTATTTTTTTAACTTGTTACAGTAAAGAACGAGAATTAAACAGAAAATTTAAATGTTTCTATAAAATGTGTATATAATTATACTACAAAAATTCACTTGACATGATCAATTGATATCTTAAAAATTAAATTTAATAAAGAAAATAGATAAAATTCATTTTTGTATTAGATTATTTTAAGTACCATTAAATATTTTGTTATTATTTTCCGTTTACATAAATAATTCGTGACAAAAAATTAAAATTAAGAAAATTATAAATCAAAAAGATAAATTATTATTAAAGAATAAAATCTCAGTACTTTAGAAAGAAGAATTTTAATTGTTTAAAATGGAATTTCATATGCCAAAAAAGTAATTCATTGTTGACTGTTTAAGATTATTTCAATAAATTCTTTCCAAGAAATTTAAAAACCCATTTTTTAAGTCTCTTAAATTTTGCTCGATGATCGATGTACTCGCAGCCAAGTTCATGGCATGTTGGCCAGCAACAGTAGTGTGACGAACCGACCTTAGGCCATGAACAAAAAACCCAATAGAGATGGGAAAATTGACTAACTTGTCAAGGCCATTTCTTTTCATCAGAAAAGGAAT
>UCOM01000964.1:0-54644 GCA_900474385.1 Ormyrus pomaceus
TAATTTTGTGTACGATTTATCGGTGTATGGAAACCTTATTGTGCAGTCACTTTTTTGTGTAGACAATGTTCATTCCCGTTGGAAATAAAGTTAAATCTATTTCGTAATCGATTTCAAGACCTAATATCTACCTCGATTTCTAATATTGAGGTAAAAATTAAGCCACTTGGTGATCGACTCATTGAGTTGATCGATGTTCTGCTATCTGCTATCTACAAGTTCTCCCAATATTCAATCGCGTATTGTGTGTTAATCCACGAATCTTTTAAGTCAACTAAAAATTAAAGATGATGTACGCCGTGTTTTTTAAGAAATTAAAAACTCATTGAATAACTTTAAATTAAATTTTCAAAATGGTGAAAAAATGCATAAGGAACTTAAAGTTGCAGATAAAGAGCTAAAGAGAAAGCAACCAAAGGAACTTCAAAAATTAAATAAGCTTTTTTGTCCAGAATGGGCAAATGCTTTAAAATCATGTAAAGGCAATAAAATTTACTTTCCATAAAAAGTGCAGAAAGATGACTAATTTTTAATTACGCAGGAAATAAGCTTCCAAGAAAAAAGGTTTGGTGCAGATTAATTACGTTTTCGAAAATTTATTGTTTATTTTATCAAAAATAACACTCATTTTACTTAAAATTACTTAATATTAATATGTACAACAAAATAACTTAAAAAAGCATAATGTAAAGAAAAAAATAAAAAAAGGATGAAAAAACAGAACAATTTAGAATAGTTGATAGTTTAAATGAATGTATCATCTTTTTCAGAATAACAAACTATAGTTTCTGGTATTCCTAAGGAGTTTAAGACGTCAGAAATTTTAGTATTAATTCCATTCCGTTCTGTGAGTTCGGAACAAAGAATTTCAAGAGCATTTTGACAGGCTTCTTTCCATTTTTCTACAGAAGCTCTTAAATGTCTGGGATTATGCTGTAATATAAATGTAAAGTTTAAGTTATTTTTTTTAATTACAACTGTATGTAAAAATAATTCTCATACCTTTTTGGTACACCTTTCTCTAGATTTTATGCAATCTAATTCTTGTCGCATTTCAAAAATTTTTCTTTTCAATGCAAGTAAATCAGTTTTGGTTATATTTTCAGGTATTTCTATGTGTACTATTTCATTTGCTTTTTGACAAATTTCAGTTTGTCTAGCATCTTTCGATTCACAAATATTTTCTATTTGAGCTATTTCATTACCAAGACTCACTTTTCTTCGTTTTACTACTTTTTCTTCTTCATCTAATAGTAACATTCGTTTTGCGTCTACGTTTCTAAAATAACATTTTTTAACAAAAATATTAAGTAATTAATATTGGCAGTATACTTATAAGTACATACTTTTTCAAAAGAGTAGGTTGCACTTCTTTTTCTTGCTTCAAATTTTTATTATCAGTATCAATAACCCGTTTATTTTGAGGTGTTGAACCAAATGGTGATTTAAAAGGTTTGTTTACGTTTTTGCTATTCTTTAGTGGTGTTCGAAGCATCGTGAGATTTAATTATATTTCAAAGTAGAATTTAATAATTTGATATTCTTATCAAAAAATTAAATAAGTCGTTAACCTTAAAAAAACAATCACAAAAGAAGCACAGTTCATTATGTTGTCATTTAAACTTTTGAAGAGACACACGCACGTCGCACACACGCGTCTATGGCAGAATCGTGAAATGATCACACGATGGATATGTCAAAATAGCTGGTATAACCATATCTAGAGAAAAAATGGCTGCTGCTTAATTACGCGTGTGCTGCGCAAGGCGCAACCTGCAAGCGCATTTACCGCTTAACCTTTTTAAGTGTATAAGTAAAACTAAAATATTTAATAATAATATATTATAACTAGTGGTAAAAAAATCTAGTTTCCACGTTTATTGACATTCAATCTTTAGATCTCCTTTATTTTAACATACAAGTTAAAATTATAATTTTAAATATTAGAAGATAACTTTAGGTTTAGATAATTTATATTCAGCATTGTTAAAAAATGACGAAAATTGACCTTTCTTTACTTGGAAAAAAATTTCGAGGTTCTATGTTAGGTGTTTTATCTGGAGATTGCTTAGGAAGTCCTTACGAAGGTGAAAACCTTACTTCTGGTACCAAAATTGTACTACAAAATTCTTTTGATAAGCTAGAAGGACCAATTTTTAAAGGTAACTTATAACATTTCTTTTATTTGAATTTTTTGATTTGATTATGCTTTAAATTTATTCATCATTTTAGCACCATATATTCAGTTCACAGATGATTCTGCAATGACTAAATCACTAGCAGAATCATTAATTGAGAAAAAAGACCTTGATTTAGTTCACTTGGCCAAGAAATTTGTCAAGAGTTATTATCAAGAACCAAACCGTGGATATGGTTCTGGAGTTGTTACAGTGTGTACAATAGTCAACTCTTTACAGACATAAGAAACAAGTTGATAATTGTTTAGAATAAATTTATTAATTTTAGAATTAATTTAATTACAATATTAAACTGAAAATATCTTTTAGGTTTTTGAGAAATTAAGGAGATCTAAATTTGCAGATGTTTTCCTTCCAGCAAAAGAACAGTTTAATGGTCAAGGTTCTTTAGGAAATGGAGCTGCAATGAGAGTTGCACCAATTGCTCTTTTTTGTTATAATAATTATGAACAATTAATAGATATGGCAAGGAAGCAAGCAAGCATTACGCATACGCACAAAATAGGTTTAGATGGTGCAATTTTGCAGGTGACTATAACTATTTTAAATCAATTAATATATTAATTGTATACTTGAAAATTTTAAGTAATAAATAATGCATATTTGAAATGTTGCTAGGCTGCTGCTATTCAGCAAAGTACACACATGCATCCTGATGAAAAACTAAATGTCACAGATTTTGTCGATGAGCTTGTAAATAAAATGAATTTTATTGAAGTTGATGAAGAAGGGTAAATAAAATTAAATAAAAATATGTATAAAATAATTTAAAATAATAATTACATTTAATATCTTAATGCAGTTTAGGTCTTGTAGAAGCTCAACCATACAAAAAGCAATTAAATTTAGTAAAACAGTTACTGTTAGAAGAAGGTGACAAGAACCCATACCCAGAAAAAGTGATAAAAGATTTGGGTAATGACATCAGTGGTTTAAGATCAGTTCCAACAGCAATATTTTGTTTTCTCAGAGCTCAAAAACCTATTGAAGGAATTAAAACAAATAATCCTTATAGAAGAGCAATTCAATATGCTGTAAGTTAATATCTCATTTTTTACCAAAAATATAAATATATAAAATTAATATTGGATTTATATTTTCAGATAAGTTTAGGTGGAGATACAGATACAATTGGAAGTATGGCTGGTGCAATAGCAGGTGCTTTTTATGGAGAAGATAAAATTTCTTCTAATATGTTACACCATTGTGAGGCATCTACAGATTTTAGAGAACTTGCAGATAATTTATTTGAAGTTGCTATTTCAATGGAATGGAATTCAGATCAGACATTGTGTACACATGCAAAGTCCAAATAATTTTTTACCAATAGTACAATTTATAATGTATACATTTAAAATAGTTTGTAAACATTAGATTTAGTTCTATTTTATTGTTTTATTGCAAATAAAACAAAATTTTTGCAATTACGTAATTTTTCAAAGAATTAACAAAACTTGAAAACATATTTTAATAAAAAAATTTCTTGTTTAATTTAAAAAGAGTTTTGTCAGGAACTGGCGACATCCTAACAACATTTTGGATTTCTTACGTATTTTTGACTTCATTTCTGTAATTTCATATACAATATTTTTGTTTAAATCGTACATAAGTAACTATCATCTAAATGTAAAAAAATTTCATTTATAAGTTTTTACTAAGATAAAATAAATTAATTAAAAATCAGTATAAGAAATCAGCATACTAATTAGATGTCGCCACTGTCTAGCAAAACTCTGTAGTATTTTTTCAAATATATTTCCAAAATAATTATTTTATTTTTAATTATGAAAATTCAACCTGTAGAATTTGCTGAGTTGAATAACCTGTAAATTTCCCTAGAATTGCAAGTTTTTTAAGTTTGAATAAATTGGCAGGATTTAATATAATAACTTCGCATACCTATTATGTGGTCAACGAACGCTATTTTAATTCTTATATAAATAGTCTTCTTAAAGCTTGATGCTTATTGGTTCACTTTTTTCTCGTTCTATCGGTATGCTGCCCTTTTGCATGTATGAGCCCAATTACACTTATATACACATATGTATATATAAGCCGTGTTGTACTTTGATCCGTTCAGATGGACAGCACACGACACATCAGCAGTTAACATAGATCGTTAGCGGTGAATTGCAACTTTTGAATTGTTATTTTACACGTTACTACACCAAATTGGAGCAATTTGAAAAGATTCATTTTAATGAATCAAAAACAATAATCTTGTTTTATTAAAAAATGATTAATACAGGGTAACCAGTATATTTTCTTCATTCAATTGTTATTTTATATTTATTTAATAATTGATGACTTTTAAATTTAGTTTTTAAAAATAAATTTAAATTAAATTTTAATGTAATTATTTTAGGAAATTGGCAGGCTGCACCATTTTTATAACTGGTGCTTCAAGAGGGATTGGAAAAAGTATTGCGTTAAAAGCAGCAAAAGATGGTGCAAATATAGTTCTAGCTGCAAAAACAGCTGAACCGCACCCTAAGCTACCTGGCACTATTTACACAGCAGCTGATGAAGGTATTTCAAATTGGTTAATACAATTTCAAAAAAAATTATTTAAATTTTTTTGAAATTTTGTAAGAAGTTTAATTAATTATATATTTTATCAGTTGAGAAAGCTGGTGGAAAAGCACTTCCATGTATTGTTGATGTAAGAGATGAAACTCAAGTAGCTAATGCTGTCAAAAGTACAGTGGATAAATTTGGAGGAATTGATATTTTAATTAATAATGCCAGTGCAATTTCTTTGACTGGAACTTTAAGTACTGAGATGAAAAGATATGATTTAATGAATAGCATAAATGCCAGAGGAACTTTTCTTGTGTATATTTCATAACTTTTGTTTCTAAATTATTTCTTTTAAAATTTTGATTAATTAACTGATATTCATTTACTTTTCAGATCTAAGCTATGTTTACCATATCTTCTAAAAAGCAAAAACCCCCATATAATCAATTTAAGCCCACCTTTGAACATGCATCCATTTTGGTTTAAAAATCATTTGGCCTACACTATGTCAAAGTATGGTATGTCAATGTGTGTTCTTGGTATGGCAGAAGAATTTAAAGAACAAGGAGTTGCTGTTAATGCTTTATGGCCTAAAACGGGTAAAAATAAAGATTGTTAATTGTCTAAATTTTTATAACAGAACTAGAATTATATGTTAATATTTTTTTTAATTATAGCAATTCATACCGCTGCAATAGAAATGTTAGCAGGTGCAGAATCTGCTAAAACTAGCCGAAAACCAGATATTGTAGCAGATGCTGCTTATGTTTTAATGTGCAAAAATAGTAGGTCAGTTACTGGTAATTTCTTTGTTGATGAAGACATATTAAAGAAAGAGGGTGTCACTGATTTTACTCAATATGCTTGTGACCCAGGTATTGCATTATTAATATTTATGCTATTATAGAGATGCTGAAGAAATTTAGTTATTTTACTAAGATTTTGTAAATTTATTTTATAGCAAACAAAGACAACTTGATGTTAGACTTTTTCTTAGATTTGGATAGTACAGATATGAGAATAGTTGGAGGTGATGATAAAAAATCAGTGCAAGAAAATCAAGGAAAAATTGCCGAGATATTTTCTGCAATTGATAAAAATATAAATCCTGACCTTGTAAGCAAAACTGGAGCTATTTTCCAATTCAATGTGAAAGGTAATCACTGAAACCTGATTTAAATTGCTAAAATGCTTTCATTGTGCAATAAGTGTTTAAAAAATATTGAAGTTTGCATTTTATTCATAGGCTAGTGTATTGAAGAGTTGATAAAAGATAATAGTTTGTATAACAGGTCTCTGCTATATATTTGTAATTTTTTATTAACCAGTGCAAAATTTACTTCAATATTTAAAGATTGCATAAAAAAATAGCCCGTGCATTTTAAATATAAAAAAATTTTAAATATATTGAAGATTATATAAATGATTTGAAAAATTTAGTGTTTTTTCTACTACTTATTATTTAATTATTTAGGAGATGAAGCTGGTACATGGTACTTGGATCTTAAGACTGGTAAAGGATCCACAGGTAAAGGAGAACCACCAAATCAACCAGCAGATGCTACATTGACTATGGATTCAGCAAATTTCTTTGCTATGTTTTCAGGTATCATTTTATTTCTTTAATTAAACAAAGAATTTCGGATATCTGAAATTAAAACTCTTAATTTATTTAGGCAAACTAAAACCAGCAACTGCTTTTATGATGGGAAAACTGAAAGTCAGTGGAAATATACAAAAAGCTATGAAATTGGAAAAATTAATGGTTAGCTTGAAGTCAAAGTTGTGAAAGAAAACAAATGTGAAAATTGTATTTATGTAAATCAAGCATCAAAATGGAATCATGTTATTTGCACTTTTTAAATTTATAAAAAAGTTTTATAAGAATGAACAGAAAGGGCAAAAGCAATATCATAGACATTAATTAAAAATATAAATTTTATTTTTTATGTAAAATTTTTTATAAATAAA
Organism: Ormyrus pomaceus; assembly: GCA_900474385.1. NCBI lineage: Eukaryota > Metazoa > Arthropoda > Insecta > Hymenoptera > Ormyridae > Ormyrus > Ormyrus pomaceus. The sequence goes on from UCOM01000964.1 coordinate 6,690, forward strand.
CTATTTTATATACAACAACATTAACATAGTACGTTTGTGAATATTTCCGTTTGTTTCAAATACATTATTTATAAAATGAAGAGTAAACATTTTTATTAACACAATTTTTGATTATTTTTAATAAATACTAATTTAACAAATTTTATTTTAACTATATATATGACGATAAAAGTGCTTGAGACTTTTCATATACACCAAAAAACACAAATCCACCAATAGATATCCATGTGATTCTAGGTACAATACCAGCAAACAAACTGTGAAAAAATAGTAAAATAAAATAAACTTAATATTAAAATTTTTAAGAAATTAAGACAGTAAAATGTCTCTAAATTATGCAAACTCATCAATGCTTGAACCAGAACTACAAGTGAAAAAATTTGTATTATTTCAATTTGTTTAGTCTCAACTTCTGTGACTAAAGCTATTGTTTTCTCATTTGTTTGAGTAATAGTTTAAACTTTTAACTTGAAACTCTACCAGTTTACAGTTATGGTAGCTTGTAGTTTTGACCAGTGCACTAATGTATCATCAGTTTGGGGTAAAACAGTCAACAGGTAGGTGGCTAAGTCTAATAGATGAACAATTTTTTAATTAATAGTACAGCTTTATATTAAGAAGTAGAAAAGATTCCGTTTGCTTGATTCTATGTACTTTTTTAAAGTTGTATCTAGTCTTCATTAAAAATATCCATTAATTATTAAATAAAATATAATTCATCCATCTTCTGACTATTAAGCAACTACTGACAAAGCTATTTTACTTTCAAAAAAAGAAAATTAAAACAATGAATTTATTTTAAATTAATGCATTTTTTTCTTTTAATAATGTTTGGATATTTAAATATACTTGCCCTGATATTCCATTTGATTTATATACTGATATTAAAATTCTAGAAACTGTTAAATCTGCTGATCTCTTGGAAATTCTATTTGATAACATTATCCTTGTTTTTGCAAGATCTAAGGGTGTTGTCACACCAGCAGCAATACTTCCAGCAATAGCTCCACAAAGAGCCCCTTCAAAAGGAAAGACATTTCTTTGGGTGTAATTAGCCCATACTTTTTTTAAATATTCCCAGATTGGAAATTGAATAAGACTAAATGGCATATCCCTTAAAACAGTACTCCAATATCCTCTATATAATAATCTTATACTAAATCTTCCTTCATCAGGTAAAATTGCTTGTTTTCTTTGTTTTACTTCTTCAACAGGTACTCGAATTAGACAAGATACCTAATAAAATTGGAGAAACAACTTTTATTTATAGTTTTTTCTCAAGCTAAAATTTACTTACAATTTCAGCAAATGATGCAGCACCCATATGTACAAATGAAGAATACTCTTTGGCAATTTTTTCATTTAGTAAAGATTTAATACTTTCATAAGTAATAAAAAAGAGAGCAGCTAAAAAAATATTATTTTTTATTTTATTATATTATGAACATTTATATTTTTTATTTTACCTGTTGGAGCTGATCCTAAAATTACTGGACTTAATCCTTTATAAAGTTTAGAAAAACCTCCTGAACGTAAGAACCCATTTTCACTTTGTAGACGAGTTTTGAGTGTATCAATTGGATAAAGTGTAACATCAACAAAAGTACCTGCCAACCCACCTGACTAAAAAGAGGTAGTTTAAGATAAAAGGGAGATCTCATAAAATAGTTGTCGGTTCAAATGAAAAATCAAAGCATTAATTATAAAATAAATATTTTATTAGAAATAATAATGATAAAAATTCTTAAATTAGTTTAAGCAAAATCAGTTTTCATAACCTCAAATTTAAATTTAAATCTAATTACAATTAAGGAAGTGAAGAAAACATTTCTAAAATCTGTGAAGCCTGTTTTCTCTTCATAAGCGTCCATTCCATTTACAATTGGTAAGTACTTTTAAAAAAAAGAATTCCACTTCAATGCGCACGTTTTTGTTTACAAGTCAGCCTTTGGTTCCCTGGCAAGTTCAATGACTTTCCCTCCATCATCCTTCTGTTCTGATACTAAGTAGTAACAGCCAATGGCATTACATTTTCCATCCTCTCCTCCAAAAACCTATATGTATATTATAGTCTATAAAATTACAATGCGCAACGAAAACTATAATAATCATGTTGGGAATAATCGATATTGCGCGCGTGCTTTTGATACATAGCATGGTCATCAATATTTTCGTTAATTTAGCTAATATCAAGCAAAATAAATTGAGAAACAAGCCAATGTAAACAAACAATACGTTTAGGTAACTTTTATTCTTCTGTTGTTCTGATTTGAATTTTATTTCTTCTTTCAAATTTCAGTATGTTTCAAGAATTATATTAAAAATATATAATTTTTTCGCGTCAAACAATTTTCAAATACAAAATATTATATTATATTATTAAATAAAAATATAAAATAAAAAATGTTCAGTCCTTAATCCCTATATTTCAATTATTAAATATTAAGAAATCGTTCATTTAGAACACAAAGAATCTACAAAGGATATGTATACCTACAACGTTGCCACAGCCCACAGGTAATACTTGCTATTGCTACCCGAGTACCCGCGCACTTTCTTTGCGTTTGAAAGGTTGAAATATAACGATATAATGGTACGCGTTGCATAAATTTGACTTCAGGCGAACTTCGTTCATATCTTTAATATGGAAACTTCATTTTTCTAAGATACAGTTTCTTATTTTTGTTGTATCCCTATAAAAAATTTTAAAGAAAACATAAAAATTAATCGAAGAATAGTAATCGGTATAAATTAGAAAACAAACGCTGTTCGCATCGTCGCAAATCTCGAGAAACAAAATGGTTGAAAGTCTCATCTTTATCCAGGAAAGATAAGGCCTGGACCAAAGTTGGCAAATGATTTGGCAACAATGTACTAAATGTTAGTGTCCGACTCAGTTATTCGTCTTGAGCTCACATTGAGCCTCGATAAAGGAAGAGGGAGAAAGGGAGCAAAAGAGACGGAGAGCACCAGCCGACGCATCATGAGAATCGATACGAGAAGCGAAGCTTCGTCTTCCTTCTCTCGTCATCTCTTTCTCTCTCGCCTACTCCCCAAAACGTAAACATACGTACACACAACCGCCCTCGCGCACATACACTCGCGCTGACGCACACCGACTCAAACCTGTCCGGTACTCAAAGCATCGATCGTACGAGCTCCCAAGCCGGTAAAGTTGTACCTGCAACGAAGGTAATGCATATTAATGTTCCCGAGAAAGAAGAAAAAATTTCAAAAAAAAAAAAAAAAAAAATACAAGATCCTGGTATCAGGATGAAAACGAGACGCTTTCACGGGGAATTTTTGGCGGGAACGCCAGTTCAGTAGCGCGCGTTCGCGAAAACAAGCACAGGAGAAAGGGAGGTAAAGGAGAGAGAGAGCAAGGGAAAAGGAAAGAAAAAGAGCGTCGTTCAGCCCATGTCCCTTTCTTGCCATTGTGCTTAAATATTTGTTAATCCGAATGGTCCCTCGAAAAAAGCGTCCGAAAAAATGCAGAAGAACCGACGGTGGACATTGTATAGGAGTGGCCACGCGACCAAATAGGCAAATGCCAAATTAATGGCAGGCTGGCAGCGTAGAAGGGGCGTACGAACGTACGATATACGCGCGATATAAGAGGTGACGACGAAGGGGGTGAACCGAACGAACGGGTGGAGGAGGGGGGCGGAAACGCGCGCGCAACAGAAAGATAGAAAGAGACGGAGAGCCAGCGGCTAGGCTGATACGTAGCCGCGCGCGAAGCGGAGCCCCCCAAGAGTCCGGAGAGACGCTCGCCGCGCGCGTCAGTCGTTGCACAGCCGAGTACGCAGACGCACCAGCAGCACAGCAGCCGCTCCGGCTAGTAGTCATCATCAGACTCCCTCTCTCTCTTCTCTTCAAGCTCGTCCCAAGTTAGGGCGAGCCTCCGGCCGAGAGAACAGGTAGGTGCTTGCAATTTTCTTCGGATTTTGCTTTTCAATTTTTCGCCGAATTTCTGTTTAGCTTCCGAGTTCCGTGAGCGCGGGCCTTTTGGCGCGCCGCTCCACCGTCGCCTCCCCCTTGTTTTCCCTCGAGCGCGCGCGCAAATGTATCAGTGGGGCTCGCGAATTTTCTACATGCTCCCTTTTTCCGGGGCCGAAAGCGTTCGCAGCATCGATTCGACGTTCTTGCTGATCGCGGAGCCAGTCGGTGGTTTGCCCGGCGGCGTCCTGCGTAGACGCGACACACACTGTTTCCGAGCGCAGCTAATATCAACGGGCCGCTACCGCCGCGGTCGTGTCATGGCGGCGTCACCAAGCCAAAGCAAGTCTTGGAAGCGCGCGTTCGGCATCTGGATTGGGGCTTACCTTTTCGCCCTACTTTCCCGTAATTTTCGCGCAGCTGGAAAATTTGGAAAATTACGATTAACTTAAAAATGGCGGAATTTCCTAGAAAATTAGCTTTGTAGGCGAATTTTGCAGAAGCCGGATATGTAATTTGCTGCTTGCGTCCATCCAGGCGGCAGTGGTCAGCCAAAGTATAGACGCTTATTTACTCGGGACTTTTTGAAAATGGCGGTTGGAATGTATTCTTTTTTTGGAATTTTAGGTTTTAATAAGGCTGCTAGAATTTTCTTGGCTACCTGGAAGAAAAGGTCCCAGGCGCGCTCGCGCGCGCAGCGAAAGGGCGGGAAGGTCGATGGATTTCGATTGAGGGCGGCAGCAACGGGCGCGTACAGACGCCGCGTCAAATTGCTAATGTGTATTTTCGGCTGGATGGTTTTCTTTGTGTGGCCGTCAATTTACTACATCGAACGACGATTTTTTGAGCGGTTTTTTTTATTTCGATTCCCATTGTTTAAATTTGCGAAGGCTGAGACACATTCCGGCGACTGTTTATTTGTGTGCCGTCGAAAAAAGAATAAGTGAGCGCGCGCAACTTCAATACCTGAGGTCGCCTTCCATGACAATAAAGGGCATCTTTTACGAGATTATCTGTGTTTATAATCCTTTGTCTTCTTATGGGTGCATTTTTTTAATTTTTAATTTTTTAAAAATAATTTTCTTTTTTTAAGGCAATTTCTTCTTTCATTTTTTTTAAATATTTTTTAATTTTCTTAATTATTTCACTCTAATTACGTTTACTATATAATGGTAACAAAGAAAAAAATATTTTTAAAAAATCGTTAATTTACTATTTATTAATTACATGATTTTAATTTTCAGAAACCACCATACCGTGTAAGATTTTAATTAGGTAAACATAAATCATGTCTGACGATAATTCAACGGCAGTTGAGGATCAGAAGAAGAAGAGAGGCCGACAAGCCAAGACGGAGAAGAATGCAGTGAAGGAACCCAAAAAGAGGGGTAGGTCGGCAGCAGAAAAGAACAATACCGCCCGAGGAGGAAAATCTGATAACGAGGATGATGCACCCGTCCCAGTAAAGAGGGGGCGTGGAAGGCCAAAAGGCAAAGGATCTCATAAGAAGAAGGTAACCGTTTGTTTGAAATCGAAATATCGCTTATTAAAAAAATGTAATGTAATTAACCGAAAACGTTCAATTGTAGCCTGGTGCAGCAAAATCAACAACAGGACGTGGTCGTGGCCGACCCAAGAAGGTAGAAGAGAAACCTGAAAGCACTGGTGAAGAGGAGGATGAACAGGAAGAGGAAGAAGAAGAGGAAGAGAATTGAACAAGAGAGACTACGACTCGAGAAGATTTTTAACACAAGCCCTTTCTCTATTTTCTCTCTTTCGACGACGTCGACGACAACTCACATTCGAGTCCTTCAATTTTTTTAAGTTTTTATTATAATAACAATATTTAGACTGAAAAAACAAATATCGTAATTAGGCCCTCTTCCTCCCCTTTTAATGACTACATTTCGTTCAATTCCTGTTTTTATAGTACAGAAAAAAATCGTTAGAAAGGGAAAGAGCGCCAAAAATATGATTAAAACATTAGTTAAGGTATGCATTGAGTCGGAACGCGTCGAAATTTAAAGAAAAAATTGTAGAAGTCACGAACTGGATATTTGCGTGTAGTACAGAAACTACATCAACGTGTATTTCTATAAAATGATTTTTGATTCTAAGCAAACAATGTAAACATACGAAAAAAAATTTTATTGGATTTGAACGATTTGAAAAATATTGACAAGACTCAAAAGCAAGTCTCAATTAAATTATACTTTTTATTTTATTTGGAGTATTTTGTGCACTTTCTCCTTTCTCTATCTGTACTGTATACGGTGTATCATTAATTAGTAAACTCATTAACTTGACTCTTGCGCAAATTGAGTCCAACCAAGTTTGAGGAATTAAAAGTTATAACAGTGAATGGCAATTTGTGACTGTCGCGAATAGACCCGCAGGAAAGAACTTTTTCCTTAATTACTGTATGAGAAGTGAATAATAAAAAAGTCCTATTTCTATGGAAACATAATTTGAGTGAGTGTCAAATTTGTATTAAAGTAAATAAATTCACAGAATACATCTTTTGACTAATCTTTTTTTACTCTTCATTCAACCTTTAAATCATATAATTTTATTTTATTATATTAAAATAAGTAATAAAAAAAAACACAAATCAAGGATTATTTTTTTACTAAAAATTGCACAAGTTGGTAACTGTAGATATACAGTGCATCTTATCAAGCTCATACTCTTAGATTTCATTACTTTTAGCCTAGACTAAAAATTTTTATTTTGATATACAATAGAAATACATTCATATACGCTGATACAATTACAATTTCTATTATGTTTAAATTCTTAATTGTTGAAATTTTACGTTTAAAATGTTATAATCGTGTATGATAATTTTTAAACATGTGTAGCTAATTTGTTAAAAAATAGAGCAGTCATTAAAATTTGAAAAACAGTTCTATATAAAATCTATTAACAAGGACCTAATAATTAATACTGAATCGTAATAAGGTATGTAAGAAAACTACATTAGATAAATAGAATAAAAAAATGTGTAAATTGGCATACAATTATTACAAAAAATCGTTAATTTTTGTACTTAAATTGCGTTGTATAAAAATCAATTGTATCAAATGGATTTTTAGTGAATAAATTTGTTTTTGTTTTTTTAATGACTAAAAAACAAATCTTACCTGTTAATAAAATTTTAAGAAACTCACTTTAGAGCGCTGCTTTATTAAAATAAATATCGATTTAGTGTTCGATAATAAAGTAATTTTAGAGTGATAATTTAATTCTATACTAAATATGGTTTTGTATATTTATTTTTTTATATGAGTGAAAAAACTCTGTTTAGTTATTAAAATATTAATGGATGAAATGTAAGATATTCGCTGTTCAAATATCGCGTTAAAAAGGGAATTTTAGTAATATTTACTTTTAAGTTAAGTAATTTAAAAATTTGAATTGTTTTTCTTGTAAAAGTCAAGCTCTCCATGCAAAAATTAATACTTGTTTACATAAAGATAGATTTCAGTTTTTTAGTCATTTTGTTACGAAGTTTTAATGATTGAGACATAAATTACGATAAGCCATAAATAAATTACATTTTTTAAATAAAAAATAAATTTTCAAAAAATAAAAGATAAACGCGAAGAATATTTATTTCTTTCTCAAGAAATTTTACTTTTTTCTGATACTATTTACGTATTGTTTGAATATTATGCAGTAGAGCTACATTGTTTTAAAGGATGAATTCCTAACAGTTTTTCCTCAACTTTTATAAAAAATGTTCATTTTATTTTTTTAAAATTTTTGATATCGTGTGAAAATACTACATATTTATTTACGAAATATGCTTATTAAGTACTATTAGTTCCATTCCAGTGAACCAAATAATTATTACTTTTAATTTAATTTATACATAGTTTTCTGGATTATAATTTAAACATTCTTAAAAATGAAATTTCTTGTAATTTCTACAAAGTTTACAAGCAGTTTCTGAAGGAATTCTTCCTTTATTACCTAATAATTACGTTTATTGCGTATTCGAAAATTTATTTTTTACAATGTTTCGGATATTACTTAATATTTTGATTATAATAAAATGATTTGCTGTTTATTGATGTGATATCTCTAGTCCTACAATAAATACACATTAAATCTATTATAGGTAATGTTCAAAAAGTATTGAATTTTAATAATAATTTTTAAATTCTCCCGTTATATTTTTAAAGTATTTAATTTATCATATAATGTAATAGCACCTTTCACAAGTCTATTACAAATATAATCTAAATTAAAGAATTGACTAGTTTCTTATTGAATTTTTATGTTTAGAGCCACTGTTGCACTTAAATAATATTACTTTTTAATAAAGATAAGTTATGAATGTCATTGATAAGAGAAAATATTTACTTTTGATAGAAAATGCTTAATAGAAAGACGCTATTTAAGTGCACATTTTATATACATTAAATAAATTTCAGAATGTAATTGAATAAGAAAAAGGTAAAAATTTCAAAAATATATTATACAATCACGTGGGTAATCGATTCAGTTTGAATTACCGTTTTTTTGCATAAAGCATATTATAGAAAGCTCCAAGCATATTCTATGTTATCAAGGAGGTTTATAGCGATTGTCCAATCTGTTTTCTGTCAAAATAAATATATGAAAAATATATTAAATGTATCAAAATAAAACATTCAATTTAAAAAAATTACCTGCATGTGCAAAGTTCTTAATATAAATTATTGTTTTTACAGATTCATTAATTCAATGATTTTTGTAATCAGTTCAAAAAATATTGTAAAAAGAGCTTAACATTGAAAGACTATCCAAGATATTGTGTGTGTGTAGCACTAAAAAGTTCTGTATTTTCTTCGCTATCCATAGACTGGTATCCTTGCTGCATAATTAAGCCTTTGTTATTCAGAATGTTGTTTTTTATGCTCAAGTTGCTATAGAATTACTAACTCGTCTCTGTCGGCTGCTGAAACCTTCATCAAGCAATTCTGTCTCCCAGTCATCTTCACCTTCCTCTCCAGGATCGAAATTGTACAATGGCATAAGTCTGTGACGAAGCCTCTCCAGTTTCCGTTTTCTTGATATAATGATTACCTAATAAAATTAATATCTACTATAGTATATTTTTTATTACTTAATGCAGTTTATTTTTAAATCATCTTTGTATTAGTATCTTTTATATCAAATGAACTTTTTGCATGAAATGTATTTAGAAATGTTTTAATTTCTTACCACAGCTGAAAGTACTATAACAAATATCATAACACCAAGAGGTACAAAAATGTATTCTACACCCTCAGGTGGACCAAATTCATCAAAATTATCCTCTGTGGTTGTTGTAGACATCGTAGTGGTACATAAATTAGTAGTAGCAGTTGTCGCTGCTTTTGGCAAAGATTCTTCGGTCCTCGTTAAATTCCAAGGTTGTCGAGTAATATTATCTGAATGACTTTGTGTGAAAGCTTCAACAGTCTCGTTATAAAAATGCCCTGTTGTTAATTCAGTCGAAAGACTTGTTATGTTACTTATTGATAAAACAGTAGAATAATTGCTTGTAACATTGTCGTTGATGTCTTCCATGTTTAACTGTTCATAAAATTTTAAATATTTATTATCTGATATACATGGGAAATTTGGAAAAATAAACTTAAAATTACTTAGGATTTTAAGAAGTTACAAAATTTGGATCTAATTTACCTCATCAATCAGTCAACTAAAATAAAAAAATAGTGAAGTGCAAAGCAACTGGTGTGTAAAGGAATCTGGAAATATATCTGGAAAAACAAGTAGAATAACGCTAAAAAGTTAAAAGTAAAAATGTACTTACTTCTCTAAGAGGTATATCGAAGCTGACGACGTCTTTTTAAACTCGACGTCTTGTCATCGACTTTTTCCAACTACTCGTATTTTATCGTATGGCAAGTATGAAACGGCAGCTCCTTCGCATCATTTTATAATCACGAGCACCTATGGTACGGGCTTATCGTTCATAAATCTCTTGATTCCTGGGAGATATCGTTGATAACGATGAGTGAACGGACACTTCTTAACCATAGCGCCGCAACTGTTGGTAAGACTGTCTAGTCAGGGGTGTTTCACTCTAAGCTTTACTGCTTTCGGGGACATGACTTATTTTGTGCACAACACGTACACTACACATTTTAGCATTGGTGAAATGTATATACAAATCATATTGCACAATTAAAATGTGTACAATTATTATGTGCATAAACCAACCTATGCTGCTTCGGAGGGTGTAGTTTTTAATGTGATCAGTTTCGGCCTTCTTAGAACTAATCCAGTTTAAAAAAAAATATTCATCTTTTCAAAAATTAAAGAAACAAATTAATTTGTATACTGTTTATGGTCATATTTCTGACATGTAGATTAGATATAGATTGTTTCCATTAAAATAGCGTTCCCAAATTTATATATCTCTCTTTCTATATATATATATATATATATATATATATTAATTATTGGTAAGAATAAGGTACGTGCGTGTGCGCAGGTACCTAAATATAGATATACAAAAAACATGAATGAACTTCTGTATAGGATAGGATATCCTGCTCTCGCTCTCACCCTTGCAGAAAATCTCTATACGCATATTTAGGTCGCGCACGCCCACGTCGGCTTCTGTAAGCAAAAACTAATATCTTATATCAATTTTTATTTAAGTAGCAAACGATGGAAGTTATGATGGAAGTTTTTTCCACTTATTTCTAACAGTGTAGCAACAGAGTAAAAGTTATTTTAAACTGGAATTCGATCGTTAGATTGCAATATCATACCCTTTACCTTCATTCTATACTTTAGTAATTATATATATTCATTTCAAAATAATTTGCTAATAAAAGCTTTTATTTTTTAAAAGTCTAATTTTGAATTCTTAAGAAAATTAGAAAAATAATTATTTTTGAAGAGAATAATAATATTGGCGCCAATTCATTGGATAAAAGTGTAAGTGCACTTTCTGTCTTACCGATTTGAATGTTCAACAAATTAAGCCTTCAAGCAATGAAAAGAATACTAAACAATGAAGCGAGACCTAATTGTATTTAAAATAAAATGAACCGATGACAGTTGATCGATGAAATGAAATTGCAAAGACTAATTCTAAATTATTTTAATATTTTTATTGCAAAGCAGATCCCTGCGTTATCATGCAGTTTACGTGCATGCCACAAGACCTCGTGGCGATCGCACTTTGCACCTTGTATTTTTCGCAGTAGAAAAATGGTGAATGCTTGGGTGTAGTCGGGGGCGACGATTTCCCTGCTCGCATGAGAGACGGCGAAAGAGCAAAGATAGAGGAACGTGAAGAAAGAAATGTAAGTAACTGATCGGTCAACGGCAGTGACGTGCTGGTCCACATTCGGCATACAACACTAGTTCGTAAACGGCCGCGGTTGCTTGTTCTTTTATAGCTATAAATCCCATTCCTACAGTTTTTCAGTGTATCTTTTAGTTTACTCATAATTATAAAATTAGTTATAATTTTTAAAAAGAAACTGCCCTTCTCACTTAGTGCATGAGTCGGTCTAAGTTTTGCGTGTTTTTTCCCTGCGTGACGACGACGAACAAGAGGAAGAGGGAGTGCTACGAATTGAGAGGGAGGGAGAGAGAGAGAGAGAGAGCGAGCACGATTGTGTTAGTTGGCAATTATACTGGTGCGTATATTGCACATGCATTGCACTCGTGTTCCCTAGTGACAGGTATTGCTTCGACAATTGTTAACGTTTATTTAACGAGTTTGCTTTCGACAACCAAAGGATTCGATAAGAATTAACCTAAGAATTTTCATCCCCTCTACTGCAGTCCCTGTCTTGTTCCTCTCTCTCTCTCTCTCTCTCTCTCTCTTTCTCTCTCTCTCCTCCCGCTCTCTGCTCTTGGTCGCTTGCTCGCGTCTCACGCACGCACTCCCTCTTGCTTTCTCTTTCTCTCTCTCTCTTATTATCCGTCCTTTTCTGACGCTTTTTCTGAATGTATATTGCGTATATCATTTATACGCCTTCTAGTCTGAGAGTGATGTTTTTCGATCAGATGTCATATTGCTGTGTCTCATCGTCTTTCAGAGATTTCTCTGATTCCAAACAAACGGTAAACGTATCCCTTCGTTTATATTTACATTTGTGCATTTATATCGAGTTAAATGTAATTCTCTCTTTTTCTATCCATTGCTTCTTCTTATCTTCTCTCTTTCCTCGTTTGTCTCTTCATGTATTAAACTCGCGTATTTACGTGTGTGATTGTGTGCGAGAGCAAACACAAACGCGCGCTTTAAATTGACATAAACAAACGCACACGGATAGACATTTGGTGCAATAATATCAACCTACTGTCGCCTGCTATCAATTATTGTCCCTGACTGTCAAATCAGCTAAGAACCTTGCAGTATTAAGATACTGGCAAGTTAAGAGCTTTGTCCTTTGCTCAAGTTTTCAGATTGAGTCTTTGTAAAATGATGCTTTAAGGAATGTTGTTGATTGTACATTAAGTAGCAGTTTTAAGTATTGCTTTAAGTACGACTAGAAGGTATATTTTTTTATTCTCTGGTACTAAACTTTATTTTTATTATGGAAAAACTTATGGAGAGCTGCTTTCCTTATCATTTATTTGCAATAATCTGACAACCCAAAAGCTATGTGAGTGGTTCACTTTATGTTCACCCATTTTGGGAGAAGTGTTCTACATAATCACTCTGTCTCTCCTTGCAAAGGTAAACAATTCTCCCAAAATGAGAGACTTGTTTAACAGATTTTGAAGGAGAGGGACTTTACCACACTAAATTAAGCCATTTTCTCTTGGGTTCTTCCATGTAATTTTGAAATAATATGTACTTTATTAGCTCAAGTCACAAGAAATCATTAAATTATGAATCCTTAAATAATGCATGTAATTCTTTTATTAAATATTAAAGTGTTTTGTTTTCAATAATAAATGTTAAGTAGATGATTTCATTCTTAAATTTTACTGCTTTTACTAAAATGTTCAATTTTGTTTCAGCATAATCTTGTTAATTTCGAGATGACTTTGAAAATGGTTTATTAAGACTAAGCGCTTTATTAAATTTAAAGCACTATGAAACTCAACACTGAGATTATAATGTATGTAATTTAGGCACCAACTGACTGTATCTAATAAATCATTGTTGGTCCAGATGATTTTATTATCTTTGGTAAAAACTTTTCTTTACTGTTTCAATTAATAAAAATTTAATTAATGTTTTAATAATTTTTAACTATGTTTTAGATGTACAAAAAAATATTTTATATTGTGAGTTTTTCAAGTAACAGTAATGATATAAAAATAAAACCTCACAGAAATTGTGATGTTGTACATTGAAATATAACAAACAAAAAATTGAACAACCTTCAATAGAATAAATTAGATACTTTGTTTCTTAGTGATTTGAGATTTTAAATTAAAAACTTTGGTATTTTGAGCTAGTCACTGCTTTAAAGTGTAACTAAGGTATTGTTTAATTCTAATTATTTTCTCAAAAGAGATTTCAATTATTAAAAAATGTTATCCTTAGATTCACAGACGTGCAATGCCGAGATGCTGCAATGAGAACAAATCACTGAGGCTGGTGAGCAACGATCAACAACACAACACTGACAATATCTTACTTACACGATCTCGACCTTTTTCTATCGGTGGTGCAGAACAATTAGACGTTGAAGAAGAAGCACCCATTGTAGTTGTTGAAAGGTCTCACAGAAGAGTTCGTTGCGACCTTAGTCCAGTTCCACCTAATTCAAACTCTGGTCTTATCAGATTAATTGGTATAAAAGTAAGTCTAGTTTATATCTTATTATCTTTAAGCCAGTCATATTTTACGGTATTGACAATAAAATCAATACAATAGGATAAATCCAGACAAGACAGTCAAACAAAACACAGTTCTGGAAGCAGTGGGTATAAAGATCGAGAAAAAGAGGCTAAAAAGAGAGCAGCTATAGGCAACGCAGTGCGGGGACTTTTTCCTTCAGGCCATAGTAGGCAGGACAGGTATAATGATGTCCGTATCAAAATCACGCTTTTTACATTATCATTATATTTATTTCCTTGCGAAAAATTTGAATTTAATTTTAAAATAAAATTTTTTGTTAATGTTGCTTGAAATATTTAGTTGCATTTTTAATTTCTTAATTTTTAATTTCATTTTAATCCATATCAGTGATGTACAATTTGATTTAAAAGTGATTTTGATTTTGAGTATAATTCTGACATAATGGGAAATTAAAAAACGAAATTTTAGATGAAAATTTCAGGAAACGCCTTGTCTGTAAATTTGCATTATCATATTGGCTAAAAGTAGTGTATTTTATATATTGTTATAATGTTTTTGTTTATAAACTATAGATAACTTTATTTTTAAGGTATGAGACTAGTAGACAGCGCCCATCTGGAGGAACTGGAGGAGGTGTTGGACTTTCAGGATTATGTCCTAAGTTGGTCACGAATGCAGGAAGTAGTGGACAAAGTGGTGTTGGTTTGGGCCAGCATTTAGCCTCTCAAGAAAGTCCAACGTCTTGTGGAGTTATTACTTCTCAAAAAGGTCACGGGCATCGTCGTCAACGTAAAGTTACTATTAATTCACAAGCTATTGGTGGTAGTGGTTCGAATAATTCTGCTGATCACAAGGTTTGTATTTGTAACTTTGCCGTTTGCGTGATAATAAAAATCTCATAAGATATTTTTTTAATAATTTTTAATTTTACTTAAATTACTTAGGTAAGGTCGAATCGAACGGAACATAATTCGCAATCGCCACCGCCATCAGTAACGAAAAACGGAATCTCATCAAATGCGCAATCTGTGAGGCAAAAAACTCCCCTTGATCCTGTTGATAAGTCTTCTTTAGTGTCCTCCCTTGATCATGAAAACAATCACAATTTCAGTGATGCAGAGGAAGCTACAGAAAATCTTTCGAGAATGTCAGGTAGGCAAAATACTTCGAATTTTTTAAATCAAAATAAAAATTAAAGAAATTTATTAATCTATAGGTAATTCTACGACTTCCATACCAACAGGAAAAGGGAATCTTAGAAAAGTAAGTAAAGAGCAAAAGACTGCAGAAAAAACAATGAACTCGGCGAATTCCGAGTCAAAAGAGGATAGCGATGGTAGCCGTAAGTTATTATCTGATCTGCGAGACGGGAAAACGTCAACTGAGGATATAGTCCAAACTTTTGATGCTCCTGTTTCACTTAAAAAAAAGCCAAACGCGGACGAAACTACGAATGTTCGCGAAAGTAAACGGAAAACTTCCGTTTATTCTCTAGTTAATTTTGATTCTAAGGGTAGTGCCAATAGAAGATCGAATAAACAAGATAATGCAGCTGAAAATAGTACTCAAAAAGATTCGGATGTAATTTTAGAAATTTCTCACAGTAATCAGAGTAATCAAAGGTAAAATTTATAAAGCTGTCAAAAATATATATTATTTTAATTAAATAAATAATTGCTTTTCTTTGAATTTAAAATTCAGGGATTCGGATGATTGCTCGATACCTTCAACCTCGAAAAAATCATCAAGTATAGATTCCAAACGAAAAAAAGTATCAACGGAAGTAATGGATTCTACTAAAAATGATAATCCTGCTAAAAAAGATGTCGAAACATTATGTAAAGAACAGCTAAAAAATTCAAGATTTACAACTTCCAGTGTGATGGGAGATTCAATAGATTTTGAAAGTAAAGAATTAAGTGAAGAGTGTCAGAGGACTAATGTTGAAAATGAAGTCACTATTTACGATGAAGATGATAACGGGACGAGCATTAGTGACATTGTTGCAACACAGGCTCTTCATGAATCTTTGAGCAAAATGGGAAAAGTTCCACCTTTAGGTCCAGAAATTACGATAGAAGAAGATTTAAAAACAGAAGAAGTTGTTCAAAAAGATACAACGCAGGATGAAACAGTAGAAGGGTTTATTGGGCCACTTCTTGATGAGAACTTTAAAACGGATGAAAAATTAGCGCAAAAAACTATGGGAATGGATGAAGTGAGAAATTTATTAATGAAAGTTAAGGTTCAGACGGTTGAAGACGATGACGATGAGGAAAAAGCTGTAGGAATTTCTCCCGACCAACGATTTTTAAAATTTGAGGAAGAAATAGGTCGTGGTAGTTTCAAAACAGTTTATAGAGGCCTAGATACACAGACTGGTGTTGCTGTCGCTTGGTGTGAATTACAAGTAAATATAATTTATTGTAAAATGATTACGTTATAATTTATATAACTATTAATTTTGTATCTTTTCAGGAGAAAAAACTAAATAAAATGGAAAGACTGAGATTCAGGGAGGAAGCTGAAATGCTAAAAGGCTTACAGCATCCTAATATAGTTAGGTTTTATGACTATTGGGAAGTGACACTAACAAGACGAAAATATATTGTTTTAGTAACAGAACTTATGACCTCCGGCACTTTAAAAACGTATGTGGTTTTGTAATTGTATAATTCCTTTTTTTATAAGAATATGACTTGATTAACATTTTAATTATCATGAAATTTTTTTAGCTATTTACGAAGATTCAAAAAAATTAATCCCAAAGTTTTAAAATCTTGGTGTCGACAAATTTTAAAAGGACTTGCATTTCTTCATTCAAGGTCGCCTCCTATCATTCATCGTGATTTGAAATGCGATAATATTTTCATTACCGGGACCACAGGTAGTGTCAAAATTGGTGATCTTGGTCTTGCGACATTAAAAAATCGTAGTTTTGCAAAAAGTGTGATCGGTACACCTGAATTTATGGCACCTGAAATGTATGAAGAACATTACGACGAATCGGTGGACGTTTATGCTTTTGGTATGTGTATGCTTGAAATGGCTACTAGTGAATATCCATACTCTGAGTGTACAGGACCGGCGCAAATTTATAAAAGAGTTGTATCAGTATGTATTTTTTATTTGTTATTCAATTAAAAATTATTTTATAATAACACCGTAAATTAATTATTAATTTATTTTACTAGGGCGTTAAACCACAAAGTTATGACAAAGTAGAAAATCCAGAAGTACGGGAAATAATAGAAATGTGCATAAGATTGAAAAAAGAAGAGAGGCCATTAGTTAAAGATCTATTGAACCATGAATTTTTTGCTGACGATGTAGGACTTAAATTAGAAATGGTATCACGTGATACTGCAGTTGCAGAAGCAGATTTATCCCGAGTTGAGTTTAGGCTTCGCGTTCTTGATCCAAAGAAAAGAAGTAATAAACACAAAGAAAACGAGGCGATTCAGTTTGAGTTTGACATAGAGGGTGATAATGCGGAAGAAGTAGCATCTGAGATGGCAAAATCAAGTCTTATACTTGAAGAAGATGCTAAGGCAGTAGCAAAAATGCTTAAATCTCAAATTGCAGCACTAAAAAGAGAACGAGAAGACAGAAAATTAAAAGAGGAAAAAGAACGCCAAGACGCAGAGAATTCTGCTAATAATGAAAGTATTTTACAAAATCAAATATTAATGCAACAAATGCAAAATCAGCAACAACAACAAACGCAGCAAGTGCAATCTGGAATAAGTATTCAGCAAGTTCAAAGTACGGTTCAAATTCAACATAGTTTACAACCACAGCCTGTTCAATTAGTTCAGCAACAACCTTTGATTCAACAACAAACATCTGTTATACAACCTCAGCAGGCACAGCAAATTCAACAAATGAGTCAGCAGTCTCAACAACAACAATCTCAACAACAGTCACAACAGCAAGTTCAATATCAACAACAACAGCAACAACAATATCAGCAAATAACTCAAGTATCGCAAACTATGAGCGCAAATTCTTCGCAATGTTCAACACCACAAGCTGTTCCTGCTCAAGCACCTTTTCCTCAAGTGACTCAACAACAATTGCAGCAACAGTATCTTCAATTAAATCAAATGGGAATAACGCAGCAATTAACACAGCATCCCCAACAACAAATGCAAATGCCACAAATTCAGCAAACTATTCAATACACGCAAACACAGGTAAAAATTAATTTTCATTTTATTAAACTAATATTAACAATTTTTACGTTCTTGCATGACAATTTTTAACAAACAAAATTTTATTTGTGTAAATGTTTTGAGAATTTCTTCATACTAATTTCATAGGTCCAACATGTTCAACAAATACATCAAAACCCCGTCCCTGGCTCGTCGGCGGTTCCAAACATTCAAGGCCAACCATTTTATCATCAAGGAAACACTACCATACCACCTTATTCTACTTCTCAAATTTTTCAGCCTAATGTATCTCAACCAGTATTTCATGGGTATACAAGTTCTGCAGGAGGGCACATTGATGTATCAAATCAACCAGCTCAACAAGTTTATGCTGCGCACCCGAACCAAGCTACAAATAACCCAGTAGCTACATCGATTGGATATATTCAACCAATGTCGGTTCAAGTATCATTACCACAACAAGCCTCTAATGTTCAAAACGTTTCAACAGTAACGCCTGCAATGCAGCAAATGCAGGTAAGATCATATATCTTACTAGTAAGAAATATGCACCATGGTTATAAATAATTGTTACTTTTATATTCATACTAATATTTCAGATTTTAATTTTTATAATAATTTCAAATGTAATTTTTTCAGACATCTTCAATTCCACAAAATATTCAAAATACTACAAATTTAATTGCAAATGGTACTCATCAACCACAATCACAACAAAATGTCATAGTTCAGATACCATACTCACAAGGTGCTAATATCGTAACATCTGCTACTCAAATACCACAACAGCAGTCAATACCACAACAACAACAGCAACCTATTGTGCAGCAGCAGCAACAACAGCAACCTATGGTACAGCAGCAGCAACAGCAACCTATTATACAGCAGCAACAACAGCATATTATACAACAGCAGACTATTCAACAACAGCAAACTATGATGCAACAGCAACAACCAATTCAATCGCAACCTATAGTGCAACAGCAACAGCCTATGGTTCAGCAACAACCTATGATGCAGCAGCAACAGCCTATGCTTCAACAGCAACAGTCTATGCTACATCAACAACAGCCTATTCAACAACAATCCATACCGCAGCCGCAACAACAATCTATTACTCAGCAGCAGTTACCTGTTCAGCAACAACAGCAAACTTCACAACCCCAACAAGTTGTTGTACAATCACAACAAATACCTATTCAACAGCAAAATATTTCACAACAGCAGCTACCAACTGTACAAACCGTAACGCAGCAGCAACCTATTTCGCAACCAGCAAATATTATTTCCCAGCCATCTGCAGTACAGCAACAACAACAACCTATTCCACCACAACAACAATCAGTTTCACATCAACAAGCTGTATCGCAACAACCAGTTTTACAGCAGCAACACCCAACGTTGCAACAACAATCGGCTTTGCAGCAAGGCAGTTTTCAACAAAATATTGAGACAGTTACAGTAGAAAAAACGTTAATGAAACAGGAATCAGTAGAGCCTCCTGCTTCTGTTGTGTCATCAGAAATTATTTCCAATCTGCAAGAGAATCCTTCAATGACTCTGCCACCAGTAGATGGGTAAAATTTATTTTCTTTTAAGGTGATATAAGATTCCGAAATTCAAATTTCCCAAGAACATCTAACTTACATTACAATGTTTTTAAATATGTTTTAAATAAAGTCTTTCCTGTTTATTTAGAGTAAAGCATTATTAAAAAGTAATATATTAATAAATTTTTAAGTAAATAAAAACTATATTGATATATTGATATGCTTTATCACACAATCTGGACCAATTAATTGTTATTTTTCCCATTCGATTGCAATGCAGATCTTCATATGAGAGTGCAGATACTTCAACATCAACATCGACTGAGAAAAGTAAAATCAAACGGACAGGCACAAAACGAAAGAAACCGGGCATTAAATTAACAGTTCTTTCTGTCAGCAATGTGGAAGGACAATCTGTAACTGTTGAATGTCAATTGGATACAAGCAAACAAAAAACCGTTACATTCAAATTCGATCGGGATGAAATGGTTCCAATAGATATAGCAAACAACTTGGTAATATTTTAATTTCCAATTAAAAACTTTCGTACAATCTCAATTTTGAAATTCTATTGAACAAATTTTTTTAGGTTGCAGAAAATTTATTACCTCAGTCTCAACGTGAGACTTTTATTGAACTAATAGAAGATATTGTGAGGCAGTTACGACTTGATCCGTCTTTGAATTTACCGTTAGTTGCACATGGACCACCAGATCAATCGGCTGGAGGCAGTCCGGTGACAAGTCGTAGACCACGAGAGCGAGATCACAGTCTTGACACAGCTAAGGTATAATTATGACTATTATTGATAAAATAGAATTAGTTAACGATTTAGAATTAATAGTTACAAAATAGATTTAAACTTTGTAAAAATCTGAAAGCTGTAAGCGTTTCTAAGGCATTCTTGGATTTAGTAAGCACATAAGACAATCTGCAATATGGTAAAAAATTATAAAAATCGTATATACATTTGCCGTGTATGATTTTGGACGCAGCAGGTGAGACATGGCTCGCTAACTCGACAAAGCAGCCACCGATCTTCCTACAAAGTTCATCGTAGACACCGCTCGGTGAGTTCAATCCTTTCCTCTCTTTCTTTCTCTACTCACTTGTTTTCTAAATACTTTCTACTTTCTTTTCTAATTTTGTACTTCATGTTTTTATGATAAATGGTATTTTATTTCTTATTTTCGTAAAATTGCGTCCAGTAAAGAAGAAATGTTTTTATTTAAATATATTTTCAGTTCATTATTTAGAAAAAAAATGTCAATTTTTTTCAGTGTGCAGAAGCATCGAGATTGTTTAGTTATTTAGAAAAAAAGCTATTTTTTTTGTTTCAGCCACTTCCAAGCCGTTCAAGATAAATTAAATTTTATCTAAAATCTTTGAAATGCATGACATTTTTATAATACAATGTATTTTATTTTTTAAGTATTAGTTCTTGGCACGCTGGATCTATCGCAGGATGAAGAAGAACTATTTTTAATTTTCACTTTGTTTGCGCTGTGTATAAATTTTATGTTATTAACCGAGTTTACGTAATATTTTAACGAGCTTATAATTTTTTATTGAATTATAAATAAAATTATTTTGTGATTTCGTGGTAATTAGTATGGCGTATTTAAAGTAAAATGTTTGTACTGTCTGCAACTAAGACGTAATATGTGCTGTAAACAAAATAAAAGTGATGTGTAGTTTATTTTTTATATTTCGATTAAATAAAATATAAAAGATAAGATACTTTTTTTTCAGAGAGATGAAACTTCAAATACTTCGACACCAACCAAAATGCTACCGATTGACCAAATAATATCCCACATAACAAATGCTGCTCTCTCAGAAAAATATCAAAACGTGACCACACCAACCGATGTGCCAATACCGTCAGGTACTGAGTCGGCTGAAGCTTCGAGGCGCTCATCGACTTCAACACAAAATACCGATACTTTGACGCCTACAAATCCTATTGATCCACTGGATAATCAAGAAAGCATTATTTCTACTGCCTCTGCTATTACAGTTCTTGAAGTTGATCATGATCACAATAAAGAAATAAGAAATGACGACATAAATAGTATTATTTCCACCGATACATTAAACGAAGGGTCTTCGACAATTGTTCAGGACAGTGAGGCACAAAATCAAGATACTATTACTACTGCAGGTACTATTTTTATAAAACATAATTTAAATAGCTAATAATTTAAATAAAATATCCGTAAAAAACCTAAATTTAAGAATTATCAATTATAATTTTTTTTTTTTTCAAAAATAATATATTTAAAATTATTTATATATTTTTCTGACCCAATAAAGTATAAATATATAGAAACATTAAAAATTAAAGTAAAAATATATAGAAACATTAAAAACTCTTTTAAAAATAGATAATAAGGTAAAAGAAGAAATAACTCGCAATCAGCAAGAACATCAAAGTCAGAATGCGATTAAAGAAACAACTGAAGCAGACTCATCTGAATCTAAAAAATTGACTTTACCACCGATGCGAAAAATTTCACGTTTTCTTGTAAGTCCTGTAGTTGAACAAAAATCAGTAATTTCTGAAGGTGAAACAACAATTCAGCATGAAGTAGTAGGCGTAGACCAGTCTACAGTATCAATAAAACAAGGCGTAGATAATGTTTCTCAAGTGAAAAATTTTAATGACCCCGAAAATATACAAGCTGTTAAAATATCCACGGAGGAAATTGACAATGGGGTAATGATAATTAAAATTTTTTAATGACTTTTTATGATTGCGTATATAAATTTAATTTTATTTAACAGAAACAAATTCAAGTTGATCAAATGGTGCGAAATTCTGGAAAAAGTCAAGCAGATATAGACGCTGCTTGTGTTCAGCCAAATTCAAATCAAATCTCTTCTGGATATCCTGTCCAAACAACGGGGCAAATTATTGCCAATGAGGTTGACTCTATTTTGCAAACTCAACAAACTACTACTGTCACTGGGCCAGTCATTGACGTTCAACAAAATGTTCAAAACATAAGTACAGTTCCAGCAGTTGCTATTCAAAACCAAAAAATAATTCAGCAGCCAGTCGTCATTCAAACGCAACAAGAAATTCCTGCGCAATCCTCAATTTCGCAGGTAATAATTTGGTATACAAATTTTAAAAGAAATATAAAATTTCTCGCTAATACTTAAGAAATATTCAGTATGCAAATACACATTGATATTTTTTCAGATGCGTCAAACTCAGCAACAAATAAATGTTCAAAATTCAGTTCAACATCTTCAACAATCAGTTGCTGACGAAAGAAATCGTAGAATTTCTAATATATCGAATAATTCAAATGTTTCAAGTGACTCGCAACAATCAGAAACTGCTACTTCAACTATTGAAGAAAGAAAAGTTTCTAATTTACAAAATCAACATGTACAACAACAAATTTATCCTAATCAACAACTACAAGATAATGTTTCTAACATTATCACAACAGCTGTTAGTGGAAATGTAGAAATTGCACAACATGCGCAGCAACAAGCTCTTCATCACACTGTATTACACACCGTAGTACCAAGCAGCATACCACCCACCAATAATCCACTTCCACCTCAAGCTGTAGCGGTGGCCGAACCAGCACCTAAAGTTAAAGCGAAAGAAGTTTCATCTACTTTACCAGATCTAGCACAGAATCTCGCAAATATTTTGTCTAATCCAAAATCGAAATCAGCACATTCCGTAACTCAAGGTCATGAATCAGTTCAGAATCCCGCAGTTATTCAACCCGTTCTTCAACCGGAGCAATACTTTCAACCGATACAACCTGAAATGTGTTTGCAGAATCTGCAAGTTCAACATCAAGTGCAGCAAAACGTGCAACAGGTAATAAGAAAGTTGCACCACCTAGGAAATTCTTTTTGGGTAATTTTCGATATTTTTTAACCGGCATACATGTAACGTGATAATCATTATCGAGATTTTTCTAGATTAATCAGAAAAATAACTGATTTCTTGCACTATGTAATGTTCTTGCAAATGTGATATTCTTGCAAATGTAAGGTTATTTACTTAATTTTTAAATAATGTTTTTTTTTATTTTTTTGTAGCGTAGTTGAAAAACTAGATTTTGTGAGTAGATTATAGGTTCGATGAACTATTTTTCTTTTCATTAAAATATTGTATAATAGTGTGTTATTGTTATTCTGCGAATGTTAAAACAAATTTTTATTTAGGTAATTCAAAATCAATCGGGTTTTCCCTCCAACATTCCATCGCAAGCTCCCGCTTTTCAACAAGGGCAGCTTATGCAAGCAATTCCACAAACTAATCTTCAACAATCTGTGGATGCTCAACTTCAATCTCAAATCATTCATAATCAACATGGTCTACCTGCTCATGGCACGTTACAAGGTCAATGGATTGTACCACCCTATGCAAGTTTACCAGGACAAAATATTATTCAGCTTCAACCTATTCAACATGTTCATGTCATTCAGAGTCACACTGCTCTGCAGCATATGATGCCTGTTCAAATGCAACAACAGACTCAAATGCAATCTCAACAAAATATTCCAGAATTAGATCATTCGATGATAACTGAGCATTCTAATTTACAATTAAAACTCCCAGAACAAAAGCAAATGGTGACAAAAGCTGATAGTGACATCAATTCTGAATATAATATTAGCCGGTAATTTTATTTATAAATTTGTACATTTAAAAATAAATTACAATTTTTTAATGTTTATAAATGTAATTATGTATTTAGACGAACAAGCTCTGACTGTCAGATGCTTTCTTCAGAAAATGAATATTCCAGTCACGACATTACTCCAGAACATACTCTTGTAGAATCAATAGAAGCCTCCAATTATCAACAGCAATTAGTGCGGGAACAACATCGTAAACTTAGCCAACAAAATTCTTTAGAAAAATCTGGAGAAAGTGCAGGTGGTCCACAAACAATTGCTGATTTACAGCAAAAATTAGTACAGTTAACTAGTCAACCATCAGAATCGTTAAATGTTAGTACACCTCCAATTAGTCACCCAGCAACACCTCACGGTCAACAAGTAGTGGGAATACAAGATGGACATATGTATATGTTACAACAAAGACTTGGCACTATGCCTGGTATTCCAGCAACATCGCTGCAAACTTCGGTTTGTAATAATAATATATAAAAACAAAGATATTTTAAGGGGGTGTTGAATACCGATTAAGCTGACTTCATTGTACGCGTCAAAGTACGCTCGAATGCATGGACTTGCATGAGCGTCTCTGACGGTCACAACGTCAGCTTTCGAGGTGCTTCGACACCCCTTTAATACAGATAATTTTGAAAAAAATTCATATATCTTATTGTTGATAAAAATGTTCTTAAAAGATTTTCATACCTTACATCTCAAGGTTTTTTAACTGCTATTATTTTAGATTCCTCTTTCGCCTCAATCTACAATTCACCCTGGTAATTCGTTCATTGGCGAAAGTCACACTGGAATCGACAGTTCTACAATTGGAACGATGACAGAGCAATACATGACGCATACAGTAAGATTGTTTTTGTGCGTTAATTAAACTGTCAATATTTTATATTAACTTGAATATCAATTATTTTTTCAGAATGCCGATCTTGATAGTCCAACTCCTTCGGTAACCAACACTCAATCTGGTCAAGAAGTGACTAGTCCAAGTAAAGAATGTGCTAAATCTCGAGCTCCTAGACCAGGTTCCCGTCTTCAGGAACTTGAGCATGAATTGGCAAAAATTCATTCGAAATCTTCTAATTTAACAAGCACATCGTCTCAAAGCTCAGGAGTAGTTGCGCCGGTAACTACAGTGTACACTAATTTTGCACAAAATTTAACTTATCAACAATCACAAATGCAGCCCCTAGGCTCTGCTCCTACGAATGTGCCAGTTGCAACAGTTGCTCCAAGTGTTGTTACTTCGCTCTCTAATAACGATTCTTTTCAACATGAAAACCAAGATTCTATTTCTCTTAATACTGAGGTAAATATGTTGATTCATTTTATAGGTGTTATTTTTTTTTTTTTTTTTTTTTTTTTAGAAAAATTTGTGTAAAATATTTTTTTAATTTTCGTATAGTTTCTAATAAGTAGAAAAATGAATTTTTATTTTAGCGCATTACTCTTAATCAACCTGTAAGAAAAATATCAAGGTTTATGGTTTCAAAAGTGGCTGGCCCACCTGCAAATGAAACGTCACAAAATCAAAATGTAGACGATGCAAAAAATTTGGAGAGTAGGCCATGTTCAATGTCACAACATGCTGATGAACATTCAAGTAATGCACAATAACATTATAACTACTTATTTAAATTATAAAATGTGTATTTAAATTATATAATGATAATTTCAATTTCCAGTTGGTGCACAACCAATGCAAATGTTACAGAGCCGTGAAGGATCCGTTCCACCAATTCAAAATTCTATTTCGACTAGTGCTCCTGCTGAGGTAAGTTTTTAATAAAATTAATAGTGTGCAATCACATATAATATACAAATAATAATAAAATTAATTTATTCTTTGTTTATAGTATGAAAAAGAAGAAAGATTCCCGTCTTTAACGCCTAGCGAAGAGTATCAACTTCTAATAAAAAGGTAAAAATATTTGTTTACAAATTATATTAAATTAAAATAGAACAATAATTTATAATATATAAACATATTTTTAGGCAAACCATGGAACTGGAAACTCTTCAAAGAAGACATAGAGAAGAGTTGGAGCGTTTTCAACAGCATCAGTTGCAGTTATTGATACAGCAACAACAACAAGCCAGTGCTTTCCAACATCATCCTTTACTCTATCACAGTATGACAGGTAAAGTATCAGTATAAAGTTATTATTTTTTCTATAGCAAACTGAAATCTTAAGAATATTTATTAACGAAGGGCAAACGAGAGTACCTGGATTGGAAGATTACATAATGTTCAGTCCAGCTACGCAAACTCCAATGCAGCGGAAATTAAGCTATTCAACAGACACAGAAGAAACGCTGCGGCTGGCAACGCAGAAGTTGAAGCAGCCAACGCAGAGCGCTGGCTCAGCTCTTTCCCATGCTTACGTCATACCAGTGCCAATAGTGCCTTCGGAGAACCTCCAAAGCGTCTCAGCTGCCGCACAAACGTCAGCCGTAAACGAGATGCAAGATATCGGAGTGATGAACTCGAATAACTGTCCGACGACTCAACTCGTCGGACAATCGCAGTATCAATTCGGCCCCACCTCACTGCCGGACGCTACGTCACAGGTTTGCTCTAGCTAATTCCTATTTTATAGAATCTTTAGTTATCATTGCCTTATCTGTGTTTAACAACTTAGGGAAGCTCAGCGGGCACTCTAGTCACAAGCGCAATGGCCGGGAACACGGCGGGCTCGACCGGCTACATCCAATATCACACTGAGCCGACGCTTCAGGCCTTTAGCTATGCGCCACATGGTGGATTCTTTTTACCCGCAGGCTACCGGTTGATATATGCACCACAGACGACTAGTACGGCACCGCAAACAGCTGGCACAACACCCCAAATGCAGCCTGCTACTCCTGCGACACCACAGCTCGGCAACAGCTCCAACGATGGCACTCCGCCTGGCGAACAACATCCTGCCGAGTTGCAAATGGCTAATACGCCCAGCTCGCAGCCCGATTAAATATCTCTCACCTATATATGTTTGTTTGCGTGTTGTGTGATCGTGCGTGTATGTCTTATTGTATGAGAGCGAGCCTACGAGATAAAGGCATCTCAAATCTATATATGAGTATACTCTTGAATATGTTGAGTTTTTATCTAGTGATTTTAATCGTTTCAGTGACTTTTGGAGATGAAAAATGCTGCGCATTTCGATCGTGTATGTTAACAACTAAATGAGAGGGACTTTTTCGTGTACATTTTTTTTATTTCATTTTCCTTTCGTACGAGTTGTTCAAAGACAAAAAAGTAAAGGGAAATTGCTTATTTTAATAATTTTGGACTAATTTCAAAGTAACTTTTAATTATTTTGAAATTATTTGTCTGCCATCGACTGCTTCCTCTTGATAGTACTTTTTATCGGTTCATGCGATTTGCCGAAAAAAAATTTGAGTCATGCGATATATATATATATATTTTACATATTTTACTATATAGAGTGATTACTGTCATTATTGTTACAGCGCGTAATAATATTCAGAAGCAGCTCTTTCATACATAGCCAAGTGTCAAATATGTGCCGCCGTATGACGATGAATGTGGTTGAAGGCAGTGATTTGCAAAATAATTGTAGCTAATGCTAATTGTGTAAAACTGGGTATAGAGGCCTTTTTCTAATAGAATACTTGTGATGATAAATTTGAATGTTTAGAGCGAGAATGAGAATTAGTGTGATTGAAAAAATGAGATAGAAATGACTGAATGATTAGAAAAAATAAAACTGGTGATATCAAGTGACTTTTTATAATGTCGCTTTTTACATCTAACAGGCCTCAGCTAGTCGTACAACTGAAGTGAAAAGTGTTTAATCTGCTTGAAATTATACAAGTAGTCGTTTAACTAAGAGAGCGAGAGTGATGGACAAAGTAAGTCAATTTATTCATTATCAAAACGAAAGGAAACAAAGAGAATGTGATTTGCGTAGTCACTACACGTTTTAATGTATTTCTACAAAATTTTTTCATTTATTTTTAAACAAATGAAAAAATATTTTGTTATTAGAGTACTAGATATCAGTTGGAAATTTCAACTACTTTTTCTTGTTGACATTTTACTTCATCCTTTTTGCTTCCTTCTTCTTTACGAGGTCACTAAGATTTCAATTTTCAAGGCTACTTGTAACGTTGATCTATTTTTAAAAAAGCGACTTTCTTACTCTGAGCTCGCTCGTATTATTATTATTATTATTACCATTATTATTTTATTATTACATTATTTTAGTATATTATTAGTATTATAATATTATAATTATTACCATCATCATTATCATAATTAAATGCCTCGTTGATTCGTGTTAATGATCTTTTTATCACCGAACCCTTTACCAAAAAACTCACGATAATCTATGTTGATTATTTTTAATATGAAAAAAAATAAATTTTTAAATGCACTTCTTTAAATTTTAAAAATCAAAAAATGATCTGAAATCTGGAAAAATGAAATTAATTTTTATCACATATAATAATTTCGTAAAGTATTTTTATATGCTTATATAACGCATTGATCATTGTTAAAACGATTATTTCTACTATATAATACTTTTATAGGATATTGTTTATAACTCAATATTATACTTTGATTCTATAACGTTTTTACAAGTAAGCAATAATAAAAATTTAATACCAATATCAAAGTATATTGAAAATATGATGATTAATTATATATTCTCAATCGAAAATTTTATTTAAAACGATTATTTATAATTTCCATTATTTTTTTTATTAAAGATCAAGAATTTTTTCAATATATATAAAAAAGTTACGAATAAAAATTTTATAATACGTAATTCTAATACAATTAATTAATTACGCACTAACTTGATTTTTACTAATTTTTTACAATAATACCAAATATGAATCTTTGTTAACAGTCTAATTACATTTCTAAAACATGTTTTAATACTTCTTTTTTAAAAGTCAGATAAATTTACAAAATTGCCGTAAGCGTTTTTCTTTACATTTTTCAGAACTATGATTTAAAGTTTACAAAATTAAAGAGATACCTTTTAGCATATAAATTGTACATAACTATTCTCTCTGAAAATCATTTAATTTTTGCTAAAAATTGTCAGAGTAAAAAATTCAACATTTGCTGAATTTTCAAAAGGTATAACAGAAAAGTTGAATTGAAACTGACGAGAACGTCGAGACTGAAAATGAAAAATTTGATGTTTGATTTTCATACCTTATTTTTCCATTGAGGCACGTCGCCGTCCGATGAGTAAAATCTATCCTAGGAAAAAGGTTGTTCGTGGTTGCGATCTTATAAATGTGAAATATTATATATAATCTTTTTTCTGGGACAAAAATGCAGATAAAATATATGCATACTTTAAAATAAAATAAAAAAGAAGTTGGTCAATTCAAGATTTGCGTTGACATCTTTATTATAAATTATTTCAGCATATTTTTATTGTAAGCTATAAAAGTAAGAAAGAGATAATTTGTACGTGAAAGTTTGGATAAAATGCAGGCGTTTATGATCGCTTGATGTTGTACAAAGGTATATAATTCATTGTTGCCACGCAGACCATTGTAAAACTTCTCTTCCTGAGCTTCGCCGTAGGGCTTAGCATAACGTGTAAAAAACTCTTCTAATAATATTTATTCGATTAAATTCTAATTTAATGTAAAAAAAAGTTAAAATTAAATTTAAAAAATTGCTGCATATTAATATCACAGTTTGACAAAAAATTATAAAATCAAAGGAGAGAAACACGCATTATGCTAAAAGTTAGAAAAAAAACAAAGTATTATTAAGGTCTATTCGATAAGAGTATTTAAAATAAAACGGATGTTGAGACAATGAAATTGAAGAAAAATTTGATGAACGAAAGTGAAAACGTGTGAATAAATGAAGAAGTGGAGCCATATTAGTTTCGTACGTTGATATATGCGATTTTCCAGAAATATATAGTATAGCAGTGAATGTGAAGGCAGGTAGATGTTTCAGTATACGTGGGCTTAAATTTTTTGAAAACTGAAAATAAGAATGAAATTTAACATAATCTTTTATTGTGAATTGGCTCTTTTATAACACTTTATTCAATGCTTTGTTCACAATCTCTCCTTTTGATTCAAGAAAGAAATTTTTTCTTTTGTGCACTACATAGTTTTTCAACGTTCGTTGTTCATATTGTTAGCCAAATTTGCTAACTTTTTAGTGTGTACATACACAAATGCTGAATAACCAATGAAATTGAAACCTTAATTGGAAGACGCTTTTATCGCGCTGTTATAATCATAAAATGCGCTCTTGTGTATGCAACATTATAAATTGTCTATTGCGAAATCAAAGCAATTGTTTAAACTAGGCTGTAATTGCAATGGAGTAAAATAAAGATTGCCAAAACTGACATAATATTTGTTCTTTTTTCACATAATTCATGTTACATTCTTTTACAAATTTCTGTAGAATTTTACATTTTATTTTGTATAACGTTTGTACGACAATACGTATGAGGAAAGTGGAAGATATATATTGTTTTTGATATTTGAGTTTTTGACATAAAGTCGGTGCTTTGTGTTTCAAGTAAAGGGTTTATTACTATTATTTCTTTAGATAATATTTTCTTGTGAAACCATATAGGATGTTTACCCGGTTCTTAGTATTTTTTAAGAAAGATGCCGTGTGATGGATGACTTTTTTTTTATTAAGGTTTTTTGTGTACTCGCACGGGATCACCTTTGTTACCTGTTTCACAAATTAATTCGCTAACTCATTGCTATGAACACCTATATGAGCCGGTATTCAATAAAATTTTATACGCCTTCCGTTTTTTAGGTTTTTTTTTTTTTTTTTTTGAAAAATTTTGAATTCTTTCCTTTATCTGGTAAATTTTCTTTATAAGGGTTCGTTTTGATTATTATTCTGTACGTATATAGGAATTAAAGTACTCTAAAGGAATTGGTGAAATGAATGTGTTGCGGTAAGTATGATTCAAGGTAATGCCTATAGCGCATCAAATACAGTAATGCATTCTCCGCACTTTAGAAATTGACGCTTCATTATTTATACTTTTTGTATCGATTTTTTAAAAATAATTAATAATTTATGAATTACCCACCAATACAGTGTTTTCCATTTTGTTTCCACCTGTAAATATTAGCGAGAAATTTTTTTTATCTATTAGGTCACTTATAATATATTGAATTTTCTTTTTAGTAATTTTTAATAATTTACCGAATTCAATGTTTACTGGAGTTTCTTTTATTAATAAATTATAACTTTTATAATAGAATGTTATATATTGAGATTGAATGTTATATAATGAGGGCTAGAAAAAATTTTGTTTAATCATTTAGTTGGAGTGTTTGCATTGCACTATATGAAAATTCTGTTGCTTGTGTTTAGTTTATTTTTATTAAATGTAGGTTTTTCTTTAAAATTACAAATAATTGTATTGTATCAGTAATTCTGTATTCGAAAAGATTTTGTGCAAATAATAGTTACATAAGAATTTAGTACGTTCTTCCGATAGAGTACTGAATTCTGCTATTTTTTTTTTCTTCAACGTGTTCAATGAAAGTTAATTTGCTTTTATGGTTTGATCATTTATTTCGATGGCTCTTTGACATTTCGTTTGATGGTAAAATGTATATACACTCCCTTTTATGAAGCACGAGTTGGAATCTAAAAGTGCAGTGCTCAAAATTTTTTGCATTTTTCGCTGCCCATCTATTATAATATATAATATTATATTGTTGACGAATTGCGAGATTTTTACGCTTTTTGGTACGTTTGAGTATATTTGCAACGTAGATACAATATAAAATTGGTTTTAGAATTCCTCTCGGAGGGACACCTTTGTATACCTCTCTGTCTGTTGTATTAATTTTGCTAATGGTTCTGCCGTCTTAATAGGACCTCATAGGCAGAGGATACAGATGCAAGTCCCTGCAAAAGTAACTCTCTTGTATGTTTACATTATTCAATACCTAATTACATCGGAGTAAAGACACGTGCCGATCCTTTCCTTTTTCTAAGAAATTTGTTTGTTAACCAATTATTTTTTTTTTAATTTTAACTTTATTCCAGACTTATTCTTTACTTGTATTAAAAATTCTTTCGGCAAATTCTGGAAGTCATCTTTTTTCTTTTTTTTTAAAAAGTCTTTTGGCCGTAGCCGCGTTACTTTATTAAATTCGATTCCACCGATTTAAGGATTTAATGAATTGCGTGCATCTATCTCGCGCACTTGTTGCGCAATGTACTATATGAAGGCTGACAGATATTCAGTGGACTGCATGGTACTCAGATCTTATCATATAAAAATTCACAATTTATTGGTGATTTATAAACTAAATAGATTATAACAAGGGCGCGAAATAAAAAATGAATTCCCTCGAGGTCCGTGGTTACATGTACTATTTTTTGACCCGCTGGGCGAAAAAATTGAGTTCTCGTGCATATTTGGTTGCGGTGAAACGTGCGCATATGCTCGACCTGTGTTTTGCGACCTTTTTGGAAAATCGGTGAGTGACACTTCCGTAATTATTACTTTTAACTTAATCGGATGTAGCTAAAGATATTTAAATTATAAAATGAAAAATACCTGAAAATGATATTGTCAAAATTTGCCGAAGACACCACTAGCGTATACGTTTCTAAATTTTAGGTTCTTTTGAAGTTTTTGAAAATTACAATGCTTTTTGTTTACAATAGCCTAATTAATCCATTGTAGTCTATTATCATTTATCTTTTTTCATAATTTTTTATTTTTACTGTTTAGATTTTGTTTTTTGTAATTTAAAAAAAAAGTTCTAAAAAGTTCGCTGAATTTTCAGATATATTTAAAAAAAAAAAATAATATTCAGAGGGAAACAATATTGGGCATTCTTGCAGCAAAAATATTTAATTTTCCATTACGATATAAGCAAAAAATTTGTTAAACTTACGAAGAAATATATTTTCCATTATAATTTTGTTGTTTTCGAATTTTTTAGATGGACAGTTTGAATTGGAATAATAAGAAGGGAATGTAAAACTATTGTAGTACTGTAGACACATATATTTCTCATTTTTATACAGTATACATCGATATGTGAACAGGAATAATTTCTGTTTATTTGTTTTAATCTGTGCATGTATCTCGTAAACTGAAAGTAACATACATAAGTACTTTTTATTTAAAATAGGCTAACGAAGTTTTTTGACGTCGCCTCACTCATCTCACAAGCCTAATTATATTTACATTATGAACTTGACGAAGTTATTCAAATCTTTCAACATTATATTATGTGCTTTCCAAAAACAACATTACTACCGAACTTTTTCCTTAACTTTCCTTAACTTTCGGGCTTGAAAATTTTTATGCAAATTAGAAAACAAAACCTATTTTTGGACGGTTTGCTTAAATTTTCTTATTCCTTGTATAAATTAAAAAGCATAAGACTTTCATATTTTAAAAATTGATAGCTCTTTAAACAGCAACCAAAATATCCAGATTTCATGGTAAAGTTTTCTTTTAAAATTATATATGATCTAGTAGAGTACTGAATTTTACTTCATAATATTGTTTTTCACTACTAAAAAATGTAGTTCCATTCAGTTACATAAACTATAGAGAAAATAAAACGCAAATAGTTTTTTTTTATCATGCTTTATAATTAAAAAATCCCACTAGTTCTTTTCATATAATTCGTTTTCTTCTTTTCTTTACCATACTTTAGTCATAAGAATGCTATAGTAACGTCTAATTTTAAACAATGGTAAGAAAAAGATGCTCTATTTTAATTAAGTAACGATAAAAATTAATATTAAACATTTTCTAATCTTACACTAAAACTATTTACTTATTAAATATATTTCTCCGAAGAAAAATATTTTTCGTAACAATGTAAATAAATTAAAAATATGATAGATATAAATATTTATCAGCCATTGTTCATCATTTAGTCTTTTTATGAAATGTCTTAATTACGTTGTATCGGGATGGATACTGCTTTTTATACATACTGTAAACATGATCATTTTATTACGTAGTCTTAAATATCTTTCTGTCGAAATAAAAATTTCACACCTAAATTATTTCACTAAAAAAAAAATCGTATTTTGAGGTAAATTGATTTTTATATAAGAGACAATTGGCACGAATAAGAAGGTTGTAATTATCTGTACAACAAGTTAAGCACGTGTACCTAAGGAGCTTTAGCGGCTGATGTATTAGTGTTATTTTGTGGTGTCTCTTCATTAAAGAGTACTCTCATTAAAATGTTTTAAGAAGCATAATGTGAAAACGCATCATCTAATGACATCCAGAGTGGACGAGGACAGACTCGTGGGATCCTCTCATCTAGTCAGGAAAATGCACTATTTGCATAATTCATAGTTACCTCATTTTAGTCAAACATAAACAAAAATTTTGTTAACTAAGGATCAGTAATACTTTACTAATAATATCTGTCATTTAAATAAAATGTTAATTATGACTTTGAATTCTTTAATTGTAAGAAATTTAGCAACAAGTTACATTTGCAAGCAACATTTATTCTTGTAATTTTTAATATTGTCGCTACGAAATTATAAGGTTATTTATAAGCTGGAAGAAAATCATTTTAAATTGGGTAAGTACATATAATAAATCTTGTATTTGAAGTTTGTTCATATGCAACTTGAATTTTTACTACCATTTTTATAAAAACATATGTTAATACTGTCTTACTGTACATAAGGACTATGCTATTATCTGAGAATTCAAGTAGATTTTTATATATAATTGAATTACATAAAGAATTAATATTTAAATACTCAACTCTGTATGCAATAATTCCATAAAAATATTATCAATACTTTTTAGGCTTATGTTCTCAAGTCGAGGATTTTTAAAAACATCTTGTTTTATTCCTTATAGAAAATTTATCAAAACGAATGAAATTTATATTTTATTTTTATTTAAATGATTCTATTAAAATAACAAATAATACCGATCCAAATTACAAACGAACTTTATTACTTATTCGAAAATAAAAAATGAAAATTATAAATCCTCGAATCGTAATTCGTTCTTTGTCATCACTTTAGTTTTTTTTTATAGTAATCACTCTCCTTTTTTATAACATTCGCTGTAGGGAAGATAATGACTAAAGTATGGTACACCACGATTAGTATCTACGATATGAGATCCACAGTAACAGCAAAAAGATATTTTCTTCATTGTGTGCTTATAGTTTCTTTATTTTTTAACATTTAGAGAAAAATATATAACTTGACCTTTCACATTTCATTTCGAGATTTATATCTTCTATATATTATAATAATAAATAATTTTTCTCGCGTTTAAAATTTACTTCGTCTTATATTAAATTTTTTTTCACGTAGTTTTTCTCGAATTTGACTTTCCATTGTTTGTACAATTACTTTGATTCGCGAACGAAGCACAACAGCATTACTAGTTTATCTGTTTACGAGGTCGGAAAAAAGGAGGTAAACATAAAAGTAAAAATGTCGAGTCCTTGGTAGAAGATTTTCTTTCTTCTTGCTACATTTACCAATCAAACAATTCGTTTAAAATTTTATTCGATTTTCTTACTTGTATTTCTATGCAATTACTCATATTGAAAAGTGAAGTACATGTTATTTTTGTGCTCTTTTTCCTACACTCACATTTACCTGGGCAACCAAATTCTACAGCTTATCGATAACCCAGAAATATTTATAAACAAGTATTTATAAATAAATCTTATCTTAAGAATAAATAGCAATAATAAATACAATATGTCGATCCTGCAGGAGTTCGAAAACGATTTTTTTTATGTTCGCTCAAAACGAAAGTAATTTCTTGATAAAAAATGCAGACGAGATCTAAGGGTCCTCGAGGCGAAAGTAAAGCCGTCGCGCGATGATACGTCAGGTGTGACAAAAGGACGTAACGAAGATAAAAGAAAAAGGCTGACTTTAAAGAAAGGAATTAGTTTTTTTATCCTCCTCCGTCTCCTTTATCTTCTTGCAGGGCATCGTCGATTTTGCTCGCGTGTTAAATGTCGCTCCTCCTCTTCCGCCGTCCTGCGCAGTGCCGCCTGCGGCATTATTTTACTGTTGCAGCTCTGGAACATAAGAGAGGAGAGAGACATCTCGGTTAATAATTTTCAGAAGCTGGGCTAAATTAAGTTTCAGGAGAGAGGAGCTGGAGGCTATTTCTTCGCGCCCTCGAGATTCTTTCCGATGTTTTTTCGAGGCTCGGGCGATTATTCCGAGAACGAGGAAATTATACTGTTACGTGTAGTTGGCTAAAGTGCCTTTGTAACATTTTCTATTTTCAAAGAGGTCCTTCAAAAAGATTTGAAATTTACATTAGCGGCGTTCCACAAAATCAAAATGTTCACATACAATGGGACAGCTCCCCACTGAAAACTATACACGAGAATTTCGACGGAAGTTGGCGGAATAACTTCACTTTCGCGTGCCTCCGTCGCGAAAATGCCGCGACGCTGTAGTTCCGCCCAACTAAATTCATGCAAAATGAATGTTAATACGAGGAGGTGCAATTATCGAGAGAAGCTCTGGTCGAAGTAATAAGGTAATAGTGTAGCGAGGTACAAAGCTGAAACGTTTGCGCGCCGCAAATATGCAGCGGTAATGGCGCTAAATACCACCAACCTGATTATCATTAAAGCCGGTGTAAAATTGAAAATTTTATTTCATTCATTAGAGAAAACGCCAAAATCTGATTACATTGTCAAGCATCGTGGAGAAAATTACAAAGAGCTTTTGGCGAGGTGCAGGTGATAAAGATGTGAAGTAGTCGCGTATATGGAATATATAGTATAGCTTTTGGAAAAGGGGAAAAATGAAGGAACGATCGGAAATGAAAGAAGAATGAGCGGATGCAATTTAAAGTGAAATCGATCTAAAAGCTTCGTGGTAAAAAAATCTGAAGTGCGCCCGCGAGGCGCGGCGTTAATAGCGCAGGAATTTCGTCCTCGAAAGCTTTTGCGAAGTACGCACACGCTTTTATTTAATTAAAGCCATTCGAACAACTTTCTTGCAGATATACACGTGCACATTTTCATACAAGCGGTAACCACACTTAGAATTTCTATAGAAAATCTGAATGCAGCAGTGTGGCATTAACGCAGCGGCTGTAAACGGAGACGCAGAACTGGCCGAATTAACTGCCGCACAAAGAAAGTGCACACACGCGCATACGGAGAAAGAAAGCGAATAACGGAGGGAGACAAGCCCCAACGGAGCTCGAGATAATAGCGGCCAGGGAGAAGGTCGATATAATAGCGAAAGAGAGAGAGAGAGAGAGAGGGAGAGCGCGCGGACGAAGTTTTTAGCGAAAAGTTGGGCGACGCCGCGGCGCCGAGCGCCGCTTGACGCAACCCCGCGTATAGCTACACGCAAGTCGTGAAATCCGCGAGCCGAAGCTTCCGCTCAGCGAGCTTCAATGCGCCGCGGCTGATCGATTACTCGTCTATCCAACTTTTCCGCGAGGTGTGTACTTTATTTATTCCACGTAGCGCGGCGTCTCCGCTTTCATTGTTTTTCAGATAAATTTCTAAAAGGAGGCTATACCTAATGTACCTAATATAGTTGGAGGTAAGAGCCCTGCTGGCTCATACTTCCCACTGGAGCCTCTCTTAAAATTCTAAATGAATCAGTGTCGCATTCGCTTTTCGCGCAGTTTTTATGGAAAATAAAATAAAAGACATTCCGTCGAGCGTTAGTAATCTCTATTGACAGAAAAAAGGGATATTCGCAACTGAAAATATATGAGACTTGCGTATTGATCACGGAATATTTACTCTTTCCTCGCGCAAAATCGCCGCGTGACGCAAAAAGAATTTCGCTCGGCGAGCTTCGCGCTGTAATCCCAAGGCGGATCGACTAAAATTCTAAAAATTGATTTCTTCAGATTGCGCTTTAACTCGATCCGAGCGGACAGATCCTTCGAAATCCCCGCCATAAACGCAAAAGCTCAACGGCAAACTGCACCGGTGGCGGCGCGTGGGAGTCTCCGCTGCACGACGCGCGCGGGAGGAGGTGCGCTTTATCTCGCAAGAAAAAAAAAAAAAAAGGAGGAGCGCTCCCGGTGAATGGGACACGACCCGGGAGCTCCTTGATCCTGAATTTTTCAAGTCCCGCGTATATGGAAAGTCTTTGCGGAGCGAAGCGGAGAGTTCGCGCGACAGGCTCATCTCGCTGCTGCGGAATTTTCGTGTCAATTTTGCCTCGTCCCGCATTCGGCAAAGGCGATTTTTAACGCGATTCTACCAGCCGTCCGAAACATCAGTGATATTTTTTCGCGGAATTTTTGTTCTAAATACACACCCGCCGTGTGCAAAGCTCAAAGAAGATTGCAGTTTAATGGAATAAAATGCGAGGCAAAAAGCGAACTTTGTTTTTCGTTATGCGGCCCGGAGTACAGAAAGTAAACTGATTTGCATGTGATTATGCGAAATAGTGTATTATATAACTTGTACATGTATTTATGACAATTAAAGTGTGCCATTTTCAGAAATTGCGCAGAGAGGTATTAAAATTTACAGTACACAGAAGCGTCAGGAGATAGGAAAAGATCGAGCCACAGAAATACTTGCGAAAGAGAGAGGAGAGAAAGCAAAATTGACACGCAGCTTTTCCAGCGATTACTTACTCACCATAATATCTCGGAGATTCGAGTGCGCCTAAAAGCGGCGTAAATAATCCGCCGGTTTTAACGGGGTATACAAAAGGGCAGTAGCTCGTACGATAATGGTGAGTATAGGATCGCGGCGGAAAAGCTTGGCAGCTGCCGTGTGCGGTTAGGAGAAGAGTTGGTGGATTACCTAATGCCGCTCGGACTCGGTGGCGAGCCTCAGGTCATCGTAGAGGCTCCTCAGCAGCAGCTGGCTGTCGGGCGGCATCGTCCACTTCTTGCCTCGCACGCCCACGAATTTGCCGCGCAACTCCCAGCGCGGATTTTTCTTGCCGCGCGTGCCGAAAAACCGGTAGGGGGAGCGCTTTTCGTACCTCATACTCGTCTCACCTAGCCGTTCAAAGTCGCACACAATGTACTAGAGGCCTGTCTCACAACGCGACGGGCTGATTATAGAGCCCGCGACGTGCAGGACCATTATCGCGTACAGATTTTATGTCATAGTAATACTGGATTTGCTTTTATGACGCTTTTACACGAGTAAGGATGCAATGTATGTAATCGTTTGCAACCACATGTTTACCGATCATCTTTCAAAAATTAAAATATTTTATTACTTTAAGAATAAAAATTCGCGTGAATGATTGAATAAATATATAATTCTTCAGATTTTTTACGTTTTTATTTTGACATGCGTATATAAGGCCTCTGCGAATTTAGTCAGCTGGCCTTGGATTTCACAAAGAAGCTTTATTATAATTGTGTATCCAAGAAGTAAGCTTACCATAGTAATCCGCGCTGCGCTTTCCTCGCATTCCATGAAATCCCATCATCATCGGACGCTTATCCACGTAATTTTCAATATCCATTGGTAAGTCTTCGCGCTCGTATGCCACGTTCTTTTTGCCCCTCATTCCCTGCAAAAAGTAACGAATTCGTTGCTCAATTAAACATTCAACATCGATTTTTATATTTGATATTTTTTAACCAGAAATAATTACATATACATAAGTATACAAAAGTAATTCTGGTAATACATTTTTATTTGCATGTAAATGTCTATGATTCATGATTTCAGATTCGTAACGCAAAAATTTTTAATTTATATTTGCGCTGCTTAGTTGGCTGAAATTTTGTGAATAAGAAAAACGGTAAATAATCCCCGATATGAAAAATGTGTTCAATAATAGTAAGTGCACGCAAAGCTAATTGTGTAAATAGTTGGGCGAGTAAAAAGAAGAAGGCAGCGCTTGCCTAAAATTGTCCCATTACTCGTACATCTGCAACTCCAGAGGCACTAATGACGAGGGAAACGATAAGCGGAAGGAAGAAAAGAAAATAAGGACACTCGGAAAAATAGCAAAAAGCGAATGGGAAAGGATTCGTAGACTCGTTTTTGCCGTTACGAAGAAGTATAATGTCGATAGTTATGACGTCTTGTTTTCGTTAGTATACAATGCTTATACATTTTGTATTTCTGATTTAGGTAAATTTTACAATATTACTTATACTCCCACACAATATTCATGGTTATTATATAGAACTAATGAGGACCAAGAAAACATTTTATTGAAGATTTTCAAAAGTAGACAACGGTATATAAAGAAAATGATGATCTTCTTACCCTATCTGAGGTAGCTATTAAATTCTCGCGGTAATGACTCAATAAAAAATCAGGCAAAAGAAAGAAGATGCGCGTAAAGATGTCTGGAAAACAGATAATAAAGAGGAAGTACAGAAAAAGCAACGACAATGAGAAACCGTGGTTATATTCTCAAATGAAAAAGAATAAAAAAGGAAACGCTCGGCTTCATTATCTTTGGTTTCACTCAGGTTTTTACACTTCTCCGTATTAATGTCACGCTTTTTCGCAACTGAGAATTATGAAAATCTATTAAAATGTTGGGAGAAATCTTAACGGTTCTTGTGCTTGCTTTTTCATATTTCAATGAGAATAATAACTAATTACTCGGCTTTTCAGTTTAATCAATATTTAATGTCTTAAAAAACAGATTATTGTTTAAAAATTTTATTGGAATATATATAATTCCGAATTTGAAAGTAGTATCTCAAGAAAATTTGAAAAATTTCCAAGGTACGTTGAACAAAGTTTTTCTCATAAAATCAAACTACTTTAAACGAACCCGTGAAAATCACCTTGCATAAAACTCGCAGGATTTTCTATAAAATTTTTTAACAAAATCCTTATTAAATAGTAAATGTATACGACAAACCATAAAGGAGTC
The DNA here is from genome assembly GCA_900474385.1 of Ormyrus pomaceus. Classification (NCBI taxonomy): domain Eukaryota; kingdom Metazoa; phylum Arthropoda; class Insecta; order Hymenoptera; family Ormyridae; genus Ormyrus; species Ormyrus pomaceus. The sequence continues at coordinate 47,640 of UCOM01000964.1, forward strand.
GACAATAAAACACAAAGAAGGAAAGATTGAAGACAAAATGAAAAGTACATACGAAAATAAAAGACAAACATAAGAGATTTTAAGGCTCGTATGCCGAATCCCATAAATATTTATGTTCAATCTTAAGAGAACTTTTATCCCTCTCCGAGTAATTTACTCTCTTAAAATGCAAACCGGAATATCCTCGAATTTACATTCTAATAAAAAAATCCGCGGTTATATCCAGCGGTATAAAAAAGGGGGGTAGCGCAGAAATTAAAGGATATTTGATGTCGCGCATAAAAGCCAAGATTAATAAGAGACTCACGTGAAAGCCGAGAATGGCGCGCTTCTCGAGCTCGTCGAGCTCGTCGATGAAGCTGCTCTTGCGGCCCCGCATGCCCTGGAATCCCATCGGTGCTCGCTTCTGCCACTCGGCCTGCTCCTGCTGGACCGCCTCGTCGAACTCCTCGGCCTTCTTGCCCCGCATGCCCTGGAAGCCCATCATCGAGCGCTTCTCCAGCTCCTCGAGTACCTGCGAGCAAGTAGACGCAACTTGTCGGCTGGTATAATGCTTTTTAAGCTGAATTTATGTGTCCCGCCTTGAGCTTAGATTTACTCCTCGGTCTTTTTAAAGGATCAGCTGCGAATACACCTTTCAACCGTCCTCGATTCCAATGGGGAAACTTTATTTACCGACTTTAACGGCGAGGATTCAGTGTATTTTTCATTTCCCGCCTTTCTGCCTTTCTTTTCAACGGGTGACACTTTGCGGTAGATATTTCATGCTCTTAAAATTTTTTTCTAATCGAAACAATGCGCTAGTGTGATTTATTTGTCCCGTTGCGCCTCGGTCAGAACGTTAAGTTTTCTCTACTCGAGTGTACGTGCGTCCATGTACAATTGAGTTTCACCGGACGGATGGAGATTTAAAGCTGCGGTAAAGCTCTGTACGCGCAATGCACTCCATTCTAAGAAACTTTTTTCTTTTTTCTTTCGTTCAGAGAATATATAGATGTTTTTTTTTAAATTTTAAAGGAAAACGTTAGGATTTTCAAATGTTCTATTATCTCATCTGTTTTTTCGATTAGTCGATTTCGATTAGTGAGCTTTTTCGCATATAAAGTGCTTTCTAATTTATCCCATCCTAAGCGAAATTGAATTCATTAGCGTGCAAAATTGTTCGCTCGGATTTTCGCAGTTTGAAAATAAAAAGTTTCCCCTGATAACGCGCCCGAATCGCACTTAACGCTAAATAAACGGAAATTAAAGAAAAAGCCGAGCTCGTTTGACCCGGTTGGAAAAATCGGCGCCGATCCTGCACCCAGATAAGCAAACGAGGAAACAGAAACAAAACCCGACGGGGTGTCTGAAAAGCAAACTATATTTATTAAAAAGACAAAGTTCCCCGCAGCATAAAAGGCTGCATAAAAAGCAAAAGAATGAAAGGTCGAGACGCGGCAGCATTGACCCGAGTCGACTAAGAGAATACGTAAAGGATCGAGGCTCACCTCCTCGAGGCTCTTCTTGCCCCGCATGCCCTGGAAGCCCATCGGCGCTCGCTTCTCCAGCTCGTCGTCGGCGAGCAGATCGCCGCCGGACTTCTTGCCGCGCATACCCTGGAAGCCCATCGGGGCGCGCTTGTAGTTGTAGTAGTCGAGGAGGGCCGCAGTCGGGCCGCCGGTGTAGTAGTAGGAGGCCGCCGGCGAGAGGCTCGGCTCGTTGTCGCTCTTCTTGCCGCGCATACCCTGGAAGCCGCGCATCGAGGCTCGCTTCTCTAGCTCGTTCGCCACCAGCTCTAGGTACCGGTCGTCGGCGTCCCGCAGTCGGCTCGCCGACTCCTGCATGCCCTAAGGGACGAGCTTCTGTCTTAAAATCCGGCTTCAGTTTCACAGGATGGGTAGAATTCTTTTTGATTTAGCGGTTTGTTTTTTATGCTAATTTTCTTCGATCGGAAAATAAAGGATGCGCGAGTTTGCGAAACTCCTCGGAGGTAAAAATATATATCTCCTTCCGGGAGACCGGATTTTCGCGCTTTACGACGAGAGTTTTCGGGAGTTTACGAGGGGAATCATTTGAGGAAAGCTATTTCCTCGTGCATCGGGAGACTCGAGGTCTTTTAGAAAATTCTGAAAAACTTCTTGCCGCAATTTACCTGATACTTGTCGAGATCATCGCGCTCGTGGAGGAAGGCGGACTGAGGGCGCTTCTTTGTCTCGGCGTCGGCGACGAGCTCCGCCGCGTCCTTCTGCGTAATCGTCGTGGTGGAGTGTTCGGCGAGGGCCGTCGTCAGAACGAGTGCCAGCGCACAGCCGAAGAACATCCTGGAACAGCGGCCGAGAGAGCTGTCGTTATTATCGCGCTTCTATTTACTTCCCGCGGGGGAACAATCACGGCCCGGATAATTGCGGCAGCTGCGTTGCTTACGATTTACGGGGGCAAATATTTAGCACGCGCGCGTGTCTCGAGTCATTTCTGACGCGTCTAACTTGCAATCTCTGCCGAGTTAACGGTCTTTCGGTTGGAGACGCTTTTATGCCCGTCTTGCTGGCACAAAGCCTTTCTGTTATATATGCGTTGGGAGTTTGCTCGTTTTAAGAATGGGATTGAATTTAGGTCGCGACAATTTCTGATTTCTATACTGTACGTATGACTTGAGGTATTTATTAATTATCCGATTATACATGTATTATATACAATTTTAAGGTAATGCATGGTTCAAAGTTTAATTATTAAATTCTCAATGAAATTTAATTAAACTCGAATTCATATTAAAGAGACAATATAATTTTTTCCCTCATATATCCTTGCTTCTAATGAAAACGAAAATGTTCTTAATTAATGCTTTAATCCTTTAATAAATAAATTTATCGGTGCTTTCGGAATTATTAAAAAAAATTATTAGGAAATAGCAGTAAAATATATCACAATTTACACGAGGACGCTTAGTACGAGCGGAGGGTGTCCTTTTCGTCACGTTCATTTTAAGAGGCTGTATAAATTTAGCAGTCAATAAAGCAGCCCTCATCAAGCAACAATAAACGGGACACGCTCGACTATGAAGCTGCTCCATTTATTGTCTCATCGGCAGCCCCAAACAGGAGCCACACCTCCTCGGCGTCGGCGAGTAAGCAGCGCACTTATCAGACGCATCAGAATAAAAATGACAAAGTACGTTTTCCAGTAAAAGGACGAGTCGCGGCGAATAAGTATATCCGTTATTATGCGCGACGGAGAGCAACAGCAACAGGACTGCGCAACCACTTCCGGAAGTATCAAAACGAGCTCCCGCGAATGTAACACAATAAAAGCTCCAGCGGGAATTTCTCCGGAAACGACACACAGACCGCAATGCGCATCTTTCTCCAGAGTCGCGTCGACAGAAAATCGTTATACGTTCTTCGACGATTGCTCGAGCGACGGTTGTGCATATTTGCTCTTGTCCTTTTTTTTTCAAACTCGATACAATGACCGCGCAAATATATACCCGATCGCGGAGCAGCGGCGTTTACGCGGCTTTTTCTTTTTTACGAACCGGACGGTCGAAGAAGTTCGGAAGTGTGCTTTTCGAAGTGCAGGAGAGCGACATACTGCCGAGAGCGAGTTGATACTTGCGGAGTTTTACGTCTTCGTTACGATCTTTGTAATTGCGGAGAACGAGCTTTGAAGTTTGAACACAGCAATGCCATCGAGTTAAACTTTGCGGAAATTATTTTGCCAACTTGTTTAATGGACAGCCCGACGACTTGAGACTAATCTCGTATATATAGGAAAGCGAAGATATTCGTTAAGAAGGGAGGGATCAGATTGAATTATAATATCGTAAAATCATCGTCTTAATTCCGAGGAGAACGAGATCGGCGCCAGTTAGGATCGCCATGAAAAGAAGCCATCGACGCCGAGCCGAATCGAATTTTCGGACGCACAATAGAGCATTCCATTCGAGCATGATCTGGAATGAATCAAGGACGCATAAAATCTCTCTCGGAACTCGAAACGGGGGGGAAAAAGGGGTTTGAGTCATCGGAGTAAAAACAGAAGATACAAGACGGCGTCTAGGAATGTGGGTGGCTGACTACCGAGCGGGGAGGGGGGAGAGGAAGTATAGAGACGTCCTAGACAAGCGTCTGCGGGGGCGACGGGGGAAGGAAGCGACGCTCGGGATCTCCCACACAAATCGCGCCTGATTCGAGGGCTTTTCTCTTCCTCCCCACTATTCACTTTGTCGTCTAGAAGAAGTCGAGGGGGTCTATATACGTTTATTCCGAGGAGGTTTGTCAGCGAGTAGGTTTTTTTTTTCAACTTATTCAATTGGCTAAACGTGATGAAATTTTCGAACGCAGAGCTCTCGTTTGTAAAAAAATTTGTAAAATAATTGGCAAAGCTTGTAGTCTGATTCTGCTGAGAGCTACAGAGTTGGTAAAAAATAATAAAATTTATTTCTTATTAGACAATTCGTTGCCAATTTAGCAGAGCTTTTATCAAAAGAAGAACAACTCAATTCAATTAGACGAAGAGAAGCAGAAAAGGAAGAGCAAATGCAGATAGCTGTTGCAGTTAGAGATTAATCGAGAAACATCAAGAGGGGGAGGGAAGAAAAGATTGATTGACTTGTTTTATGATATCCAGAGTGCGTGACGAACAATAACACTCTCGCGATACAAAAGGAGGGATGAAAGATTTTCTGGGGAATATGAATAATAACAAGGGAGAGGGTGAAAAATCACTGTTGCACTAAGCCAACGTCGAGGCGAACTTGGCCGTTGGTACTGCGCCAATCGAACGTCAGTAGTAAAGTGTACAATACCACGTCATCTTTCAACTGCAACAATCGCTTAACGATAAGCTCGGAAAATCCTCAGAGTCTCGAGAGAAAATCGCTAAAAGGTTTAGTTGCTCGCTCGAAAAAGTAAACAAGCTAATAGAGAGTAAATTCGAGAAAAGCGTCGAGTCCAATAACGCGGCAAACGCGACTAATTCCGCGAGACTACTTATGCAACACGTAAAACTCCCGAGCTGGATAGCCGGAGAGCGCAGCTTCTGAAAAGAGGATCGTAATAGAGCCGCGGAGGAGGGAATTGAGCGCGCTAAGCAGCGACATCAGCCGGGGGGGTAAAAACCACGGCGAATAAAAAGCGCCGAGGAGAGAAGCGCGCGTCATCAATTTGCCTTGGCAAGTGCTGCGTCGTTTTTAACTCGGCGCCAGTATAGTCGCGTGCGGATATCCCCACCCCCCTCCTGTCCGCCGCCGCCGGCAACGGGATATTCCTTCTTCGCGGCTGCATTTTTGTAATGGAAATCGGCGCGATCTACATTTTCGTCGTCGTCGTCGTCGTCGTCGTCGTCTGAAAAATTCATGTAGGCAAGTAGCGGACGAGCCACTTTTCATATACATAAAGGATTTCAGCGCGAGCCGTTGCGCAACGAGGCATAAGCGGATTATTTGTAATCGTCATTGCGATACGCTCTAGCGGCTGCGTAGCACGAGGAGCTGGTCTTTTTACGTAAACTTGACGAGTAATTACTCCATTACGCATTTTGGCCAAATAGATTTATGAAGCCGTCTCGTCTCTTTAGACAGTTTCGGAACGAAGCTGCTCCGCACAAAATGGTTACCATATTTGATTGTATAAATATACATAGAAATTGCGTGGCGTTAACGCGCCAGCCGTACGTGTCTCTCTCTTTTTCTGCGTATTACGAAGCGCTTTTTTATTTTTAACGTGTTAATATCGCAGCCGTTTTTTCTGACGCGAGCTTGCAGTTTTGCAATAAAAATAGACGCGTGCAAGGATCGATTTTTCAGCTCGCTCTTGCTATTGAATTTCTTTGGTCTGAAAGAAACACTTTGGCGGGAATGCGCCGCGCGATGCTTGGATTTCCTTAACGAGATGCATACGTAAATCACGTTTTTAATTGCAAGACAGGCTTGGATCCCTAATAAAATTATTAATTGCCATATTGCGCATCCGCAATACAAGCCATTAAATTGGAAAAATGGCTCTCTACCCTGACCTAAATCGTCTCACTCGTAAATAATGACCGGAAATGAGAGAGAGAGAGAGAGAGAGAGAGAGAGAGAGAGAAAAGGAGATCGCCCCTTCTTAGCTGAATGCGTTTATATTTATAAGAGCGGCAGTTTCTGAGGTCTGCTGAATTTTACAAAAATAAGACTTGTTTAAACGATATAGAATTACACCAATAATTGATCTAATTGAGAATGATGAAAATAAAAGCAATCAGTATGTTTCATGGCAGAAAGATTTGAATGAACGTTAATTGAAATTTACATCATTAAGGTATTGATGTCCAGATTGAATAAATGATTGGGATTGAATTAAAGGATCTACTGGAGTTGAAAGATCTGCACAATACTCCAGATGTCAGTATTGACGGATGTCTAAGACCCTAATAAATGGCGATAGTCCTTAATTAATTCGTGAATTTAATTGCGTTTGTTACGTAAATTATCGCCTCTTGATAAGCAATTATGAAACAATCTTAACTGCGAATAAAGATCAACAAAATCAGACACATGGATCGACATGGATGCTAGATTAAGTAATCCATTTTCGTATAATATAAGCAAGATTATCACTTAGTAGAAAAAACAGTCGACTGAAGTTTGCGAAAGTAAGGCACTTTAAACGCTCGAGTTTACAACTATTTAAAGAGAAACTTGAACAAAATGCGAAAGTTAGCAAAGAGGCACATCCCAAGAAAAACACGGGAACTGATTGACGACGAGAAGGTCGGCTGGCGCGCTTGTTGACAATCAAAGAAGTCCCTTTCCCAAGTAAATATCGACCATTGAGTTTGAAAAATCTGCAAAAATTTTACATAAAATATCACGAATTGTACAAATAAACAGGCTGGTGAAAGAATTTTTTTGGATTTCTGGTATTATTTTTAAAAAAGACATATAAACTATAAAAAATAGGCAAGGTGCGTTTTATACACATAAGAATCGTACACATAAACATTCTACACAACTTAGCATTGGCTAATATATCTATATATAGATAT